>BQNB010006113.1:71354-98950 GCA_026074375.1 Tanacetum coccineum | reverse complement strand
GATACATTGGGGGTCACTCTTTGGAGAGTCAGTACTAAAGATTTGGGGCGTATTACATTTTGGGAACATTTGTTATAAACCGAAATCTCTACTTATATTGTCAAACAATTTGAAGCCATGAACTTATGTAATGAACAAGTATTTGTTAATCCAATGTATCTTTTCAAAACGGCACGTTTAGTGGTCGTTCTCATATCTTGTGCTATTGATCTATGAAGTAACGCCCTCAGATATTCAATATTCCGCTGCTACCCAGATTTGGGGGTGTTACAATCTACGCATTGAAACATGAATATCTGAGAAAGTATATACGATATACAGATTTTCATAAAAATATCAGATAGATAGAGTTATTCAACAAAAGTTTTAACTTATGTACCTTTATACTATGCAGTCACCATGAGTAAAAAGCTAGTATGACATCCTTTGCCATTATGACTCTAGGTTGTTGGGGGTGGTTCTGTTGGTTGGAATGGTCAAACAATCATTAAGTATCCTACACAAATAACACCATTTAGAATACATAATACTATGAAAAAAACAAATAAGCTATATGCCAAACATATGTTCAGGGGTGTTCCTGATTGCTTTTAAAAAATAATTCTGATTATTCCAAAAAATGTAAGCAGTTATAATAACACTTCTAATATTTCTGATATGGTGCCCAATACTTTGTTCGTAGCATTATAGGAACCTGACATTGGAGTATAATCAATCATGCTTTTTTGCTAGTGTATATAATGGGATGGTGTTGTTTCAAACTTTCGTTGTGCATTGGCATGAACCAAACCAAGTAGATAACATAACTAAATAATTATAATGCATATACATGAGGTTTCTAACTTATTTTATTAGTGTAATTGTCATGAATTTTGCTACTTTTGGAATGAGAAATCAAAACCAACTGATTACAATTAAATACAACTCTAACATACATCATAAGACAACAAAAGGTTCTTAAAATGTTCCATACCTCATGTCATGCACATTTATAATTCTATAACTTATGGTACAATACACATATAACTTAACATTTTAACCTTTTATCATATATTGTGAACTAAAGCAGCAATGTCGACTACGCTAAACAACATCATTATTGTTCATATCTATTGTTTTAATTTACAAACACAACTAAAATATTGTGTAATGCTTGGACGAACT
This sequence comes from Tanacetum coccineum, assembly GCA_026074375.1. Classification (NCBI taxonomy): domain Eukaryota; kingdom Viridiplantae; phylum Streptophyta; class Magnoliopsida; order Asterales; family Asteraceae; genus Tanacetum; species Tanacetum coccineum. The sequence goes on along the minus strand of BQNB010006113.1, from coordinate 97,786 downwards.
ACTTAAACGTTATAACAAAATTAAAAAGTAAAATGTTTCTTACCTCTTCTTACATGTCGAAACATTTTTTTTCTTTTAGAAGTTTGACGAATTTTTCAACTTTCATATGGAAAACACGGTCTACTATACCCGTCCTATCTGATGATCTGTGCGCCATTTAGTTAACAAATAGTAGTTAAGAAATGTGAAATACGAAAATTTCAAATGCAAGTCAAAATGACTTTGAAATATTAGTTCAACTTTTTTAGTTCTAGTCAAACTCTTCTTTGACAATTCATATTACAAATTCAAAATTTTTAATACCTTAAGGGCTATAAGTAAGACCTCCAGCACTAGCAAGCTTTTCAATTACATGTCCAAACTATTCAGGCTTTTGCTTCCTTTTCTATTATCCTAACAGAATAAAAATAAACACATTAAGGCTAAGTTTGTATAAAAACAGAGGCCTAATTTCATGAAAACCAACAATTTTACGCAACCAAAACCCCTAATTCCAAAAGGATATTTAGCTAATACTTTCCTGAGTAGCCCCATTTTCACTTTAGAATTAAAATAAAGAAAAGATCGTTTGTTTGGAAGAATTATTGGTTTTAAAATCATCTTCTTGATGACCCCTTTTGCTTGATTGCATTTTTCTTAACCTAAGGCGAAATCATACCAGTTGCTATCGTCGATGCAACCATGACCTTTAGTTAAAGAAACTTGCAGCAACGGGCTAGCCTTTCTCAGCACCAATATCTATGTTGCTCATACCAAATCAGTGACGGTAACATATAAGGCTTAGATTTACGTATACAGTAGCCGTACCAAACACCCGACATGGTTGTAAACACACTCTCGGTGTGACTACCAAGCCAAGAATCGGGTGTGGGTGAGATACGCAAAGAAAACTAAATTATCATCATCACCTTACTTAGTAACAATATGATGTTACATTGCTTCTGTTTATGACAGAAGCGCTCAAGTTTTGAAAGTCAATTTCTTAGGCTCAGATCCGCTAGTGTGGGAACCATACGACACACTGTTTATGACTGCAACGTGGTCGCCCCGCCAAAATACGGGTGTTTGTAAACAGTGGCTCACAAAAACACAACAGTAGAAGATCATCATCATCGCTTACTGTACCCACCACGTGTATGAAGCGGGAGTATAAACAACAGATCGGGTAAAAACACCTGGTAGGCTAAGAGTATAATAAAAGGATGGGTCGGGTATAACACCAAAAAACCGGATATACCACACAAAAAAGGGTGGGTCGGGCCAGGAGTAGGGTAAAAGGCAGGTTGGATCAAGTCGACACTAGGGTGGCCCAGCAAAAGTGGGTCGGTGCACCTGCCTTTTGTATAGATTGATAATGATAATAATGCTACCAACCTTAACAATAACAACAACAACAATATTAATCCATTTATACAAAACACAGTCGTGTATGGCTAACCCGCCATGGCTGCAAATCAAAGAATTTGCCCCGCCAAGATACGAATAACCTCAAATGTATCATTAACAACAACAACAACAATATTAATCCATTTATACAAAAGGCAGTCGCGTATGGCTCACCCGCCATGGCTGCAAATCAAAGAATTTACCCCACCAAGATACTGATAACCTCAAATGTATCATTAAAAACAACAACAATATTAATCCGTTTATACAAAAGGCAGTCGCGTATGGCTAACCCGTAATGGCTACAAATCAAAGAATTTGCCATGCCAACATACGGATAACCTCTCCTAACCATATAAACAGGTAAACCAAGTTTTTCTAAAATTTATCACGAGGGAGGGAGGGAGAGAGAGAGAGAGAGAGAGAGAGAGAGTGTGTGTTGTGTATGTCTGTCGGTTGTGTTTTTTGTTAATGAAAAGAGAAAAAGAGAAATACAGGTACTCAACACGTGTATGAAACACGAGATGAACAATGGATCGGGTAAAAAAATGGGTAGGCTAAGAGTATAATAAAAGGATGGGTCAGGTACAACACCAAAAAATCGGATATACCACACAAAAAAGGTGGGTTAAGCAAGGAGTAGGGTAAATGACAAGTCGGGGCGGGTCAACACCGGATAGGCACAACGTTAAAATGGGGCGCCCACCTTTTGTTTAAATAGTATAATTGAGCTAACCTTGATCTAAACAAAATTATTAAAATATTTTATCCGTTATATATATGTATGTAGGCGATGATGATGATCTTCTACTGTTGTGTTTTTGTGAGCCACTGTTTACAAACACCCGTATTTTGGCGGGGCGACCACGTTGCAGTCATAAACATATATATATACATTAAGGCAAAGTATGTATGTATATATAACGTATATACATATAAATATATATACATATATAAATATAACAAAATAAATTATACATATATATATATAATAAATATATAAATATGACATATATATATATAAACCATAGCTACATATATACATATATACATACATACATATACATACATATATACACACACACACACACACACACATATATATATATTATAATGTATATATATATAATTATATGTAAAAATAAAATTATTTTAAAATGTATGATATATATATATATATATGTATACATACATATATGTATACATACATACATATATGTATACATACATACGTATATGTATACATACGTATATATATACATACGTATGTATATACATACGAAAGTATATTAGAAAAGTATGTAAATAGTACTACTATATATATGAGTATGTATATATGATATATGTATATATATGTACTGAATAAATGTATTATGTAATGTAATATGTCAATAGTAAGTAATATATATTATAAATATGTATGTTATGATATGTAAATATGTATGTAATATATATATATAAATATTACTATATATAAAGATATAATAGAAATATAGCATATACGTATATATATACATATACGTATACGTATACGTATACGTATACGTATACGTATATATATATATATATATATATATATATATATATATATATATATATATATATACATATATATACATACATATATATGTATATATATATATATATATAACGGATAAAATATTTTAATAATTTTGTTTAAATCAAGGTAGCCTCAATTATTACTATTCAAAAACAAAGTGTTGAGCTTTCGGAGGTTTTTTACAGTGGGTAGGCTGCTTTGAAACCGTCACGTGCAAACTTTGGCAAAACAACGAGAAAGCATGCATTGAAAATCAACACGTGTTTATTCCTTTCGCATTTGATACATTTTGTTTCCTTCCACCTGAGGCGGTGGAGCTACTTACCATAGTCCAACGTGTTATGAACAGTAATGTCATGACACCTAGATCCGCAAACGTTGTGTTTAATCGAATTGGCTTTGCAATACAAAAATGGCTAGCGGCGCAACTTGTTGCTCGTTTGTCTTCTCCTACTATGTAAATAATAATTTTTAAATCAATTAATTACAACTTATGATTTAAACGGCGCCGCACGAACTACACACATTACAAATATATATATAATACAATAGTATATAAACGAGTATATACACATTTATATAAGTCTCATATATATACACATATATATACACACATATATATATATACATATATATATATACATATATATATATATATATATATAAATATATATTAAGGAGCAGAATTCACAATACCCAATGTATACGACCTACGATTAATAATAAAATCAAAATGTACGAAAATAGCCTATGGGGTTATCCGTGTGTTGCAAAGTTAGTCTTTAAAGACTAACTTTGCAACGTAATCACAATTAATGCATACATCTAAGAGAATCAATTATCTCATGACAAATGATAATGTCAATCCAAATCTAATCATGAATGACTCAGCTAATAAAAATTTCATTAACAATTTATAAAAATAGTACTTAACGTTATCGGTTTATTTCGGAGTTAGTATATCACGCTCCACGAAAGAGCTCGGATTGCAAACCTTGATATATTCAAAACCTGTACGTGCGCGGTTTTTAAAATAGCACGATAAGTAAGTTACAATGTGGATTAATTTATGGTTTGGGAAGTTAGTATTTTTCGGAATTGTTTACTTGATATTTAGACAATACATATAATCAATAAAATCCACCGTTTTATGTTTCGACATGTAAATATATCAATGGCTTATGTTATTTGTACCCTCCTTAAAAAGTCATCCGTACCCCCCCATGTTTTTTCCGGTTTTTTCATTTTTTTTATTTTTTTTTATTTTTATAATTTTGTATATGTTATAAAACTGTGACACGGAAAATACGGACTGAAAATTATAAAGTTTAACAAGTCAAAAGCATGAAACTGTCAAAAATACATAACAGAACCTGAAATAAAACTACGTTATACTGCAAAAAAGAATACAAAATAAATCTTTTGTACATTTTTTGTACTTTCTGGCAGGCCAGAAGGTACCAATAGTAGCACCTATGTTCTGAGTAGTGATCAGTATCTATTTCTCTCTTTCTTCTGAGTAGTGATCAGTATCTAATGAAGTAGGGTACCCCTATGTTCACATTCCAAACATAAACACACGTGTGCAATCTCATTCTTTGCCATTTCACTCTTCTTCCAATAGACACGTACCCTTCCTTGGTGAATTTATCACACACGCACATGAACACTTATCTACTACTCCCACTTCTGCCCTATAAAACCACCTACTTGCCCCACTAATATCTTTGCTACACTCACACCCAAGTGATAAGATTCATTGGACAATAAACAAAATGTTGAATGTTGGAAATGGAAGCAGTGGTGGTGGAAGAAAACATGATCGGAGGACGGCTCAAGCTAGTTCGAGAAAAGGGTGCATGAGAGGCAAGGGTGGTCCGGAGAATGCTTCTTGTACTTACAAGGGCGTAAGACAACGCACTTGGGGTAAATGGGTGTCAGAAATCCGCGAACCAAACCGTGGGAGCCGTGTGTGGCTCGGGACGTTCAACTCGGCCCGTGAAGCAGCTATCGCGTATGACGCGGCTGCTAGGAGACTGTATGGGCCCAATGCCCATGTCAATCTCCCGGACGAGACAGCGACCCCGCCTCCCACGCCACCTGCTGTGGTTGAGGCGGCTAAAGAGGCGAGGTACCATCGTGCACTTGAGCAAATGAAGAAGCAACAAGAGTTTGAAAGACAAATACAAATTTACATGCACCAACAACACCAGCAACAACAACAACAATATCAACACAACATAAAAGTGGAAAACACCGTACGTGAGATCCCTGATCTTAACGGATATACGGGTGCAAACTATCATAATATCTACAATCATGGTGTAGGAGAGAGTTATGTGGACCCCAAAGCATCAACCGGGAATCTGAACGCTAATTTGCCCGAGTTCGATGATTCCCGGTTATGGACAGAGGCCGCGTCCACAATGGATTATCAATCACAAGCGATTGATCCCGGAATCGGCGCCTCAACATTCAATGATACTATTGGCATTGAATTGAATCATCCATTAATGGTGTAATTACCTTGTTCCATCGATTATTAAATCATTGGAAGGTTTTAAGTTGGTTAAGTTGTGGCACGTGACACAAATATATAACGTGTATACGTTGAATAATACGTATAGTATTTGTAAGAAATGGGATATATGGTGTGTAAAGATATTATGGAAGATTGTCACGTGATATGTCACAATAGGAAGTGATATATAAGTGTGATATTTATTTTAGTCTTTATTTTATAAGATATATTCATATATATAATTCTATTATGTATATTTGCATGTGTATAGTTAAGTATAATATGATTGTATGTACTTGTCAACTTGATAACATATACTACGTATGATACAGTTGGCAAGATGGAAAAAAGAAAAGATCTCATGAATAAATATAGTTTTGAATTTCGGGTTGTATTCTATATCTTGGAACCAATTGTTGCAATGTATATAAAAAATATATGTACAGTATATTGGTTTGGTTTAAAGACAATGTCTATATTTGATAGATTGTGATCTCACTATATTTTAACGTGAAATTAGGTGATGTGATGTCAACTTCTTCATATCAAATTTCTATTAATAGAATATTTGATCTTGCAACGTAATGGTGACGAAGCTTACTGAAAGTTTGACTCCATTTTGAAATTGCTACCTTTATATATCCTGTTTAGATCATATTTAATGGTTTTGAAAATTGAAGATTTATATCCTCTTTAGATCATATTTAATGGTTTTGAAAATTGAAGATTTATATCCTCTTTAAATCATATACTCCGTATAATGGTTTTGAAAATTGAAGATTTAAGTTCCTTAAAAGACCCTTAACATGCTAGAAAAGTGAAATCTACTTTGCTTCTTTTTACATGTGTCATTTCACACAAACAATACACCAACATAATGAACAATACTAGCCAGGTTGCAGTTGCACATATAGTGATGCATACAAAAAACAATGATGTAGCTATCTTTTCTCAAACATGCAAACCAGCTAAAATAAGACGTTGAACAAGTTTAATGATGATGCAATGCAGGGCCGTCTATAAAAATCTGAAATTTTTAAGGCCCTGGGTAAAATTACATAATAAAACATTTCGAGAAAAAATATTATATATAGAATGTCACTGTTTATAAGATATAATGTAAATTAATTATCTAAACGTTTCACGTAAAGGACAAATTTTAAAGCTTCTAAAATTTTTGAGGCCTTATGTAGTCACCCATCCCGCACATTCTTAAAAACGGCCCTGATGCAGTGATATACATGTCTGAGCAAACGTAAGCCATGACATGTATTTTACGTGACATGTTATTAAAATAACCACTCAAAGCCACTTGGCACAAGAATTCTGCTAGCAAATGATACTCACTTGAACACTGTGACACAGTCACACACCTAAATCTTCCTTAACTTTCAATTGGGCTCACATAAATGACGAGTCCACAAAGAATACAACACCAATATCATATCCTACAAATTAGACGTGCGCAAACCGGTTAACCAGTTCGGTTCGGTTTCAGTCAAACAGGAACCTATTTCTGTCAAGAAGCTGTCGAAACCGGTTTGAGAAAAACCCAAACCGGTTTGGAACCGGTTTTGGCGGTTTGATATTCGAACCGGTCCCACCGGTTTGGAACCGGTTCAAAACCGGTTAACCTACCGAACCGGTTTAAACCGGTTTTTTTTCGTTTTTTGTGGATTTATACGCAATAAACTGAATAAACTTCAACTTTTATTTAATCAACTTTTATTTAATAGGAAAAACCCTAATTCATCTCGGAAACGTAATACATCGGAAAGAAAAATACATTGGAAAAGGTGAATACAACTTAATAATCAGATTGAAAAAAAATTTTAAACATCATAATCGTCAATTAGTAATCCAATTCATGATTAGGTACACACTTAACCATAATTAGCCTCAGCCTCAACCTCTTCTCCTCTAGAACCGGGTTCGGACATAGAACCTTCGCTACTAGCAGCATCAAGTGCAATTTCTTCATCGGATAGTGGAATGACGTCATTTGCTTGCACCTCGGCATCCAATATCTCTTCTTCAAAGTCTATGGGGGTTTCAAGAGTGGATTTGTCTTGTTTACGCTCTTGAACGTCCAAGTGATCTTTTAAGCACATACACATCTTAAGGACGACGGGAGTTAGGTCTTATTCTTGGATTGACAACACCCTTACCACTTGTTATACATGCAAGATTAGAAGCTACCGAAGTGCTTGCGGCACTTGTATATACAAGGCACTTGCTGGGATTAGAACGGTACAATACATTGTTTTCCTTTGCCTTCCAAAAACCCCAAGACATCAAAGTTTTCAAACTTCCGTTTTTGAAGAAATGTGACAAAATCTGATTGAACATTTAACTCATATTCGGAAGGACACATGATATGAGCACTCCTTGCCTTTTATGTTTGTATTATGTTCTTTTAAACCGGCACTTAGCAACCGTGGTCACTTGATTCCCGTGACTCGCCCTCGATGAAGAACCCCTACCCCCACTACTTCAGTCGGTTGTTGTTGGGTTACCATATTTTGTATAATAAATATTATACAAACATTCGAACGAGTCGGTGAACCATTTTTTTGCCTTAGTTGCATAGCTATCATTAAAAAATATCATATCGTATCTTATAGACATCGATATGAAACTCTACACCTATGTACATTAAAGTACATAGGTTTAAAGTGGTTGCACAAGTATTAATCGGTGGCATTCCTTTCAACAATACTTTTAAGTTGTTCTTTTCAATTGTTTAACCATAGTTTGCAATATTACCTCCTCAAATTCATATTCAGTTTATTTTGTTAGTCTATGAAGACAATCTGTTGAAGTACCAATAGAGATGTTGGGTAGTAAACCCCCGATAAAACTTTCGTGGCATTGTTAAACACTTCAAGTAATTGGGTTATACTTTCAATAGGTCATGAAAATATATCAAAGTAGATCTTTGTTTTAAACCACATAGGAACATATGATAAGTGGAGTTCCATCTTATCGGAATGTCCCAATTAGGTGATAAACAAGGTTTCCCCGCTTCGGAACAGATTTTAATATAGCGTTGATGGTTTCTAGCACTCGATTTAAAAACATCTTTTAACATTGTTTTAAAAGACTATTTGATTGCATTAATCGCGGGTACCGCTAAACCAACATGCAGAACCAGTTAAATGAACGTGTTACAAACAGCGAACGAATATGATCAAGAACCTACCATCCATTGATGGTTCGTATTTTAGTTTTAGTTTACCAATTGCGGATGTGTTGTTGCTAGCATTATCCAACGTAATTGACATAATTTTATTTTCCAAATTAAAATTAACAAACGTTTTTCTCAATGTTTTAGCTAAAGCACTACCCGTGTGGGGAACCGGAAAGTCTTCGAATGTAATGACCCGCTTCATCATTTGCCAAGTACCGGGTTCAATCCAATGTGCGGTAATACATATGTAAGAACCGGGCACCCCATGAGGAGCGGACCAAACATCCGTTGTTAGGTTGACATTAGTATTTAAGTTAGCAAAACCATTAATTATTACTTGTTTAGCCGCTACCCATAATTTCATTGCATCACGTTTGAGAGTAGTGCGACTTACATGATTGTATTTTGGTTGCAAATGTTTTTGAAACACCCTTGTTGTTTGCCCGTCGTCAAAGTGGTTGAATGGTAACCCTCGTTGAATCACCAAACCCGCGAATTGTTCACGAAGAACATCCAGATTGTACACGAAAATACTCCCATCTCGAGACATAAACAATTGCCCTGATTCCGCAACTCTCTTTAGTGCTTCACAATGCGGATGGGTGATATGATTCTTCAACGTCGAGTTGGAATCTTTCGAAAAGAAATGCAAGCAATGAATACATTAAGCTTTTTTCGTGTTGTCGGACATTAGACAAAGGTTGAAGTCTTTCCAAATTAGGGGGTTTCGATTGTTTGGTAGGATTTGAACAACCACCGGTGCACTTGATGAACCGGCACCGGCGGTAGTTGAGGTGGATTGACTTGCTATTGCTAATTGAAAGAAATTCAGATTTGCTTTGAAGAGTTTTTTTTGCTTAGGATTGTGATTTTTGAGTTGTGATTAAGATTGAAACACAACTTCTTTATTTATAATGAAATTCACAAGAACAAAGACTGTGTATGAAGTAAGCTTGGTAGTCATAAGATAAAGATAAGCATGTGGGGGGACAAGATCAAAAAAATATGCCATAAGGATAAGCATGTGAAGATAAGCATGTGGGGGGACAAGATCCAAAAAATGACATAAAGATAAGCATGGGTACAAGTCACAAGATAAAGATAATCATGGGTACAAATGAAACCGAACCGAACCGGTTAACCGGTTTGCGCACGTCTAAATTGATGTATACATCCCTTTACCCAAAAACGTCCTTATAAAACAAAAAAACGCTCTTTTGAGGCCCGAAACGACCCCGAAAGGCCAAAAACTGACACAGCTCATGCCCGTTGGGCCGTTTTCGAGTGACCATGCGAATTTCAGCCAAATCCGCCATAGAAATTTATTTTCACAAAATAAATTTGTTGTCGTAAAATAATTTTCTTGCCGAATTTTAGCTCGTTGACCGCAACTATATCGAAAACGCTCCTCCACGGGTCCCCCCACATTAGAAAAGCTAAATTCCAAAAAAAAATTAAAAATATATCCGAACCTGTTCGGTTTCGGTTTGCCGGTTCCAAAAACCGGTCGACGAACCGCCCTAAATGAAAAAACCCTAAACCGGTTCCAAACCTCCGGTTTGGCCAAGAACCGGGTTTCGGTTTGCCAGTTCCCAAAATCGGTCGACGAACCGGTGCACACACAAAAACCCCAAACCGGTTCTAAACCACCAGTTTGGCCAAGAACCAGAACCGGCTTCGGTCAAAACCGGGGTTGACCGGTTCGGTTTGACGAACCGATTTAAAAACTGGGTTTTTTGCCCATGTCTACTACAAATTAAACAATTCTGGACCAAACAAAATGTATCTGATGTAGAGGTGTGCATTGTTGGGTTATTAAACCGAATAAACTGAAAAAAACTGAATCGAAAAAATCAAACCGAATTTACCAAAACTGTCACACCCCCAAAATATCGCAGCGAAAAGATAATCGGGGCGTGACTTCATAGCACAAGATACACAAGAATATAAAAAACAACCTCTATATGAGTCGTTTTAAAAAGGCATTCACTCGATACATTTGGATAAATAAGTTTTCACAAAATACATTCCACAGTTTCACCACAAAATAGAAAATAGTTTGGAAAGATAATCAAATGAATAGAGTTTATGTGGAAAGTCTTCAATACGACGCAACCCCAACCGGGTGACTCTAACACGAGACTCCAACAAGCTAGCCAAGTATGCAAGTTTTGGACTTGAGAAATACATGCTAAAACGTCAACATAAAGTGGGTGAGTTCATAGGTTTATATAAGTATAAGTGTGGACCACAAGATTTTCGAGTGTGTGACTATTATAACAAATACAATATCACACGAAAAGTATTATGATTGCACTAAGCTCATGACATCGAAGCCTTAACACTGTTACAAATTTTTTCCCCGGTATGTGTCCATCCCAAGACACCTAGAGTTTCCTCAAATGGAATGCGACCGTTTGACATGCTAATCCGTTGTTACATACCCGGACGGGGGTTGTCAACCCTAATAGATCTACTCAAAACATTCGTGCTTACACAAAGTAATTAACGGTTCATGATAGTGGGGCCACACAGTGGGATAACGGTAACTCAGGCTAATCCGTAAAAGCTTAAAATACTTGTGTCTATAAGTAAAAGCAAGCAATGTGTGGAAACTAGAAGGGGGGGGGGGAGGGGGAGGTTGAATAGTTTACAGGTTCGATTTTGTTTTTAAAAGTTTGCTTTCAAAAAGGTTTAGATACGAGTTATATGTTTAACCAATTCACAATATGAACAAGCAATAACTATCTAAAACTAAAACTTATTAAGACAACTAATAATGATGTAAAGAGTTAAGGAAAGAAAAACCAAAACCTAAGACACCAAGATTTTTATTAGAGTGGTTCGGCTCGAAGCACCTCTTCGCCTACCCACTCACCGAGTATTCCGTCTTGATATTTCACTATGTCTAACACGCTCCCTTTAGGCGGAGAAGAGAAAAAAAACCGTTTTTAAACGTTTGCTTACGTTATTTTCCGACACTAAGCTTAAATGTCAGAGTCCTAATCTTAGTAACTGAACCAAAATCTACCACTTCATAAGTTTATACATACTCATAAAAATCTACACTATTCGGATCTACACAATATCCGAATCACACAAATACACAAGATAAATAAAATGGAGGTTTAGAACTTAGAAGAAGTGAGTATAGTCAACTATATCTACACTTTGTTTCTTGACGAATACAAGTGTTCTTCTCTTGCACTTGATAAAGAGGAGAGATGTGATGAAGAAGATAAGATTAAATCACTTGAAACAAGATCTAAATATGTTAGTGATCAAGAGTTTTAGTGAGAGAAAGAAGTTTTAGAGAGAGAGAATGAAGACTGAAAAATTTCATGCAAAGAGAATTTTTTTCTGTGAGGAAATGGGGAGCAGTATTTATAGAAGGGGAAAATAATTCCCAGAACTGGTCATCTGTGGGCGGTCCCGGCGGTCCCAGATATATATGGGGACCGCCAGGCCTATAAGGGGGCTACCCATAGACTTCGCTCCTGTTTTTCTCTTTTTGTGGTGAAGGTTGTAACTGTTATAGAACCTTCCACTTCAGGGGGAAAATTTGAAATTCAAATATTAAGTTTTTAATAAAACTTTTCTTTTAATTAGAAAATATTTTGTAAATGTATTTTTAATAAAATACTTTTGTAGAATTAAAAGTGAGGATTACGAAAAAAATATTTTCTTGATCACTTTCATGCATTAATGATTTTATTAGTTCCATACATTAAGTGATCCACTAATCTTAGAATGAAATTTTCACACTTAATAATTTGTGAACGTTTATTTTTATCGTAAAATTTTTTACATGTTGTTATACAATGAGAGGTCAAAAAATATAAATAATGTTTTTAGACATTATTTGTATTAACAATCTCCCTCTTTTTGATGATGACAAAATATAAACTCATTTTAAATAAAATTAAAGGTTTCAAATTATTAATGAGTTTTGTTCCATTTCTCCCCCTTTTTTGTCGAATTCAAAAAGAATGATCGTCGAATTGTGAAGAAGAGAAAGAAATTGACGATATCAAGACTCCCCCTTGATGTGAGCTCCCCCTCGTTTTGGGGCACCAAGGGATCGATCTTACGATAATTGTTTGCTACAAAACAAAGTTAGAAGTACAAGTGCAAGACAAATATCTCAAAAGCATAATGCCATAGAAATTTATGCAAGATAATTTCATTCATCACATAATAGATCAAAATCATAAAGGCATGATCAATACAAGACAAGGTAAACATAAATTAAGACATAAAGCATGAACTAGTTAAATCTTAAATTATAGTAGATGCCATAATCAAAAGTTGGTCGTTCAGTTATTAGGGTAGGTTAACCATGTGAGAATAATTAGCTAAAGAGAGAGAATGGTGAGGTTGGTGAAGCACGGTTTGGAGGAGTTCGTGTTTGAGGTATGAGACGAGTGAGAAGAAAGTGGATGAAGTTGATTTCATTTCTCAAAGAGTAGAATTGGTTTCTAGAGTATCGGCAACAATCACAAAAGCTAGAGTGAAAGTCAACTTAACCATGAGATGGTGGATAGATTTTTTGTGGTGGTGGTGAAGGTGGTGCTTGAGTGTAGGCATTAGAAGGGTTATTGTGTGTATCAAGAATGGTTGAGATGTTGTGAAGTGAGTTGATCATCTCATCTCTTAGATTGTTGTAGGAAGGTGGTGAAATGGATTGATGATAAGTTTATGGAGGAACTAGAGGTGATTTACTTTGGAAAGAAGATGATGGTTTTTAGGTGGATGTTTTGCGCTTCCACATTTGTCTTACCGACATTCTTGGTTTTCTAGAGAAGTTGGGATGGTGGTTTGAGCAAGACATTGGTGATGAAGGAGGATGGATGAAGAGGATGAAGATGATAGTGAGAATAGGGTGATTAAATAATGGTAAAGATGGCAAAACATGGTTTGGATAGAAGAAGATGCAAAAGATGGTTTGGCTGGAAAAGGAAGTGCCAGCTTAATGCTATAGGTAGAAGGGTCAAAGGTGCAGAAAATGATGCAATTTTGAAAAAAAATTTTCCCTTCCCGATGGCGGTCCCGTATTGACCAGACGGTCCCTAATATATAGGGGGGCCGCCACATATTTACAGGGTTCATTTCTGGATAAATAGAAAATAGTTTGTAAAGATAATCAAATGAATAGAGTTTATGTGGAAAGTCTTCAATACGACGCAACCCCAACCGGGTGACTCTAACACGAGACTCCAACAAGCTAGCCAAGTATGCAAGTTATGGACCTGAGAAATACATGATAAAACGTCAACATAAAGTGGGTGAGTTCATAGGTTTATATAAGTATAAGTGTGGACCACAAGATTTTTGAGTGTGTGACTATTATAACAAATACAATATCACACAAAAAGTATTATGATTGCACTAAGCTCATGACATCGAAGCCTTAACACTGTTACAAATTTTTGCCCTGGTAGGTATCCATCCCAAGACACCTAGAGTTTCCTCAAATGGAATGCGACCGTTTGACATGCTAATCCGTTGTTACATACCCAGACGGGGGTTGTCAACCCTAATAGATCTACTCAAAACATTCGTGCTTACACAAAGTAATTAACGGTTCATGATAGTGGGGCCACACAATGGGATAACGGTAACTTAGGCTAATCCGTAAAAGCTTAAAGTACTTGTGTCCGTAAGTAAAAGCAAGCAATGTGTGGAAACTAAAGGGGGGGGGGGTTGAATAGTTTACAGGTTAGTTTTTGTTTTTAAATGTTTTCTTTCAAAAATGTTTAGATCCGAGTTATATGTTTAACCAATTCACAATATGAACAAGCAATAACTATCTAAACTAAAACTAGATAACAAAAATAATAATGTAAAGAGATAAGGAAAGAAACAACCAAACCAAGACACCAAGATTTTAGAGTCGTTCGGCTACAAAGTACCTCTTCGCCCTAATCTAATCCCCGAGTATCCGACTCAAGATTTCACTATGTCAACAAGCTCCCTTTAGCCGAAGAAAACCGTTTACACGTCGCTTACGTTATTTTTTGACACTAAACTAAATGTCGAGTCCTAATCTTAGCTAGAACCAATCTACCACTTCACAAGATATACAGCTCACAAGATCTACACAATATCCGAATCACACAAATACACAAGATAAATACAATGGAGGTTTGGAACTTAGAAGAAAAGAGGATAGATCACTAATCACTTTGTTTCTTGACGAATAGAGTATTCTTCTCTTGCACTTGATAAAGAGGAGAGATGAGATGAAGAAGATAAAATTAGATCACTTAAAACAAGATCTAAATATGTTAGTGATCAAGAGTTTTAGTGAGAGAAATTTTTTTTAGAGTCAGAGAGAGAGAGAAGACTGAAAAATTTCGTGCAAAGAGGAATATTTTTCTGCTGGGAATGGAGCAGTATTTATAGACAGGAAATCCCAACGGTCATCTGTGGGCGGTCCCGGCGGTCCCAGATATATATGGGGGCCGCCAGGCCTATAAGGGGGCCGCCCATAGACTCCGCTCCTGTTTTTGTCTTTTTGTGGTGAAGGTTGTAACTGTTATAGAACCTTCCATTTTGGGGGGAAAATTTGAAATTCAAATTTTAAGTTTTTAATAAAACTTTTCTTTTAATTAGAAAATATTTTGTAAATGTATTTTTAATAAAATACTTTTGTAGAGTTAAAAGTGAGGATTAAGAGAAAAATATTTTCTTGATCACTAATCATGCTTAATGATTTTGTTTGTCCATACCTTAAGTGATCACTAATCTTAGAAATGGAATTTTACATTTAATAATTTGTAAACGTTTATTTTTATCGTAAACGTTTTTACATTTTGTTATTATCAAAACAATGAGAGGTCGAAAAATATAAATAACGTTTTTAGACATTATTTGTATTAACAATCTCCCCCTTTTTGATGATGACAAAATATAAACTCATTTTAAATAAAATTAAAGGTTTCAAATTATTAATGAGTTTTGTTCCATTTCTCCCCCTTTTTGTCGAATTCAAAAAGAATGATCGTCGAATTTGTTGAGAAGAGAAAGAAATCGACGATATCAAGACTCCCCCTTGATGTGAGCTCCCCCTCGTTTTGGGGCACCAAGGGATCGATCTTACGAAAATTGTTTGCTACAAAACAAAGTTAGAAGTACAAGTGCAAGACAAATATCTTGAAACATAGAAATTTTAGATTAAGTCACCCATAAGGAGTTTCATTCCATAAGTAAGAAACTCATACAAAAATAAACACAAGTAGTTAACTCATACAACATGCAAATAGAGCTAAGATAAGCAAGAAAACATAAATTCATAAATTACACTACAAGAGATTAAGTCCTAGATGATTCATGATTCATAGAGGATGACTTTTGAGCAAAAGATTTGGGGTGACACATTTATGAGAGTTTTTGAAAACATTTCAAGGTGGTGGTGGAAAATGAGAGGTGATTGCGGTAGTGAGAAGATACTCAAGATGAGCAAACATGATGTTCATCTCATCTCTTAAGGTTAAGAAGAGGTTTCGGTTATGAGAACAACAAATGAAAGTTGACCCATAATAGTCATGATAGTTGTAGAAAAGAGGATGGCTCATGATAGGTGGTTGAGGTTGTGGTGGAGATGGTGGTGATGGTGGTTCAAGGTTTTCAAAAGGTGATAATGAGAGAGTGATATCTAAAGAAGGATAACTTTGAAGTGGTTGAGGGTTTGAAGGTCTAGGAGGATCATCGGAGATGTTTTTAAGCAAAGGGTTCAAGGGTTGAGGAGAAGTTGGTTCATTAGAGGAAGGTGGTGAAATTTAAAGTTTTGATTAAAAGGAGGAAGGTGTGTCATCATGACTAGTTGAGGTGTCATTATTTGATGGAGTTTTAGATGGTGCATTTGGAGAAGTTAGAGATGAAGAAGTTATTGTAGGAGAAGGTGTGGTGGTGACATCTTCATCATTAGAGATGTTGACAAATAGTTGTCTAGGAGGGATTATGGTTAGTTTGATTTTCTTAGAATGGTTAGAGGAAGAAGCTTTAGTGGAGGTCATGGTAGAGTTTGGTTGAGGAAGATGAATATGATAAGAAGAATAAGAAGAAGGCTTATTTAATTTGAAAGCAAGTGATTAAAATAGAAAAGCATGGGAGTTAAGGAAATACTTTCCAAAAGTAGTTTAGCAATATGCAGAAGTTTTAGCTGGGTCTAAGAAAGACTAGTCAACTGCACAGAAAATCAGGAATCACAGTAAAATTTCCATAACTTCTTATGGCGGTCCCGTAAATATGTGGCGGTCCCAGATATATTAGGGGATTGCCCAGTATTTAAGGTGGCCATTTTCTGGAGACAAGAATTTTTTCTAGTTTTTCCTGATTTTCTGTAAAGCCTGTACAGAAACATTTCCCTATTTTTGCAGTCAATTCTATTTCATCATGAATCGACTATCTTAAGTTCTATGGAGAAAGCATATGTAGGAAAATTAACTAAAAGGTAAGCATGCATAATATTATATATGTAGCAAAAATGTATCAAGGTGCATGCAAGCATTAGTTTAGGATAATAAAATCGAACGATCATCCAAGGTAAGTTATGTTGCCCGTACTAAGTACTAAGATACCACATAGCATATATTCATATGCTTAAGCTTCATAAAGTAGTAAATAATATAAATAATAATGTCATAAAGCAATTTTCCTCATTGCTCACTTCTTCATGTTTCTCCATAAGTTTCTAAGGCCTTTTACGATTGACCTTAATCCACCACGATGCTTATCTTGAATTTGAACTTGAAGGTTGATGATTTCGGTTTGACGTGTGTAAAAAGGTTCCAAGTGAGGGACAATATTAGGTGGGTTTTGAAAAACATAAGGAACTTCATTAGTTAACTAATTGACATAATGAATAGGGGAAGGAGTGCTTGTACGCGAGGTTCCTTCGTCATTTCCATCATCATCGTTAAGATGAGATGAGGATGGTTGATCAAAGGCGGAGGAAGAAGAAGTGGAGTGATGACCTTTTCTCGTGCCAAAGTCCTTTCTAGTCTTTTTCTCTTTTTGAGCGCCAAGAGGATCCATGACACGATCATACAAGACATGTGACTCATTAAACAACTCAGGATTTTCATTCATGATGAATTTAAACAAACGGGTTAATAGCATATCATAGGGTAGAAATAAACAAGATTGCTTAGTTGACCCACGCCCAGTTCGTTTTTGCCATGTAATAGGCGAGATTGAATTTCTTGGAGTTTGCAACACAATAAAGATTGAATTTCTTGGAGTTTGCAACACAATAAAGCATGTAACAAAGACACGCGGGAACATGGTCCCAATTACCCCCCAAACAAAAAACATTTTCTCGAATAATTCCTTCTAGAGGTTTCAAAGTTGACATAATTTCACGAGTGAGAATTTAAATAAACTTTGAACTCAATTTCTTCCTATGACGGATGCGAGTGACTTGACCTTCTCGATCTTCTCGAATATACGAGATGATGTTATCGGGAGAAGGGAGGTTGGTTTGATATGGACCTTCAGAAAGGACACCATATGTCAACTCATCAAGTGACCATCTGTCACTAAAGACACACGCACCCTCATAAGGTACGTCAAGAATTTGAGCAAATTCTTCAAGAGAGTAAGAAAAGAATTGGTTTTGAATTACAAATTCGACAGACATTTGATCTTCGTCGGAATAATTGATTTGATATTGACTATAAAATTCAAGTATGAAACGAGGATAAATTTGTTCATTTATTTTAAGGAGACACTCGAACTCAACAAAATTAAACAAAGATCGAACATAGTTTAGATCCGCAAAGTTATCAAAAACCACCCAAACCTCATGGATGTAGCGATGTTCAAGGTTTCTTAGTTTTTCTTTTATGGGTGTACAGAATTTTATGGTAAAATTAATTGGGATGTAGTGTCTCGTATTTTTGTAGTCTTCAGCTGATTTGCGAGGCTTAATTACCTAGAAAGAAGTTATTTGAAGTTATATTTTGTTGTCATTTGCATGTGATATTGTACGGTCATTGCTTCTAGTGTGTGCCTAAATGTGACAAATGTGGAGTAACGATTAACTCGACCTAGAAATAAAATCCTAAGAGTTAACCCAAACGCTCCTTAAATTGATTTTGCTCATCTAAACAAGTCGAAAAATACATATGAATTATGTATCTTGAAATTTGTTCATGAGATCATTATGCATGTGTTTGAAAACATTTTTAGGTTGTATTAACAATGCATAACAACAATTTTATTTTGTTCCTAACGTGAGTGATTTGAAAATAAAATTAGGGTTTTGGTTCAAAATCAATTTTTCGACAAACTCACTAATGTATGCAAATCCTATGTCTACGGGAAGCATATTAGTTATACATTGTATCCTAGTAGTCCTAATTGTACAAAATTGAAAGAAAAATGAAAAATCCCCAATTTTAATTTTTGTGTTCATCATGAACCCTAGACTCAAATTGAAAGAAAATAGATGAAATGACTTACAATTGATGATCTTTAAGATGTTGTGAGTGATTATAGGTGTTGATTTGATCTTCAATTATAGTTTTAGTGGTTGATTTTGAGTTTTTGGGGTGTTTTGTTCGTGTTCGTCGCTGCTGATATGAGAGGGGTGTGTTTGGTTTTGTGTTTTGAAAAATTTTAACTAAGTGTTCAATATGGTGTCTTGCTGGTGGCGGTCCCATATCACCTGGCGGTCCCAAATATATTGGGGGCCGCCCTCAGCGAGGTGTTTTAGACTTAGTTTTTGACAAAAATTTTACGGAGAGGAGTAACGTTTTAATTTGCATTTCGCGAATTAAGAATGCTTAAAGCACTTCGTATGAAGTAATTAAGTTGTCACGACATGAAATGGAACACGGAATAGAATTGAGACAGAAGAGGAAGAAGCGGACTAATATGATTTATGGAATGTGTTTCATCATTCCTAAACCAAGATGTAGATAATTAAACGATTCACGTTTAAGGGGTTTAGTAAGGATGTTGGCGATGTTGTCAACGGACGACACTTTTTTGATTGAGGTATGTCTTTTCTGGATATTATCACCAAGAAAGTGGTGACGAATTTTGATATGTTTGGTTCGAGAATGTTGCATCGGGTTTTTGCTAAGGTCAATCGCTCCTTTATTGTCCCACATGATTGGGACGTCGTCGATTCGAACGTCGTACTTGATAAGAGCTTGTTTCATCCATAGTTCTTGTTGACATGCCTTTTCGGCGCTTACGTATTCGGCTTCGATAGTGGATATAGCAAGAGCGGGCTATTTCTTCGAGAACCAAGATGTCAAACAACATCCCACGAACGTACAAATACCGCTAGTGCTCTTTCGATCCACAAAATCTCCCGCGTGATCAGAGTCGGCATATACTACTGTTTCTATGTCAGTCCCCTTCGGATACCATAATCCTAAGTGTGTAGTGCCTTTAATGTATCGGAAGATACGTTTAACCGCTTCAATGTGAGAGGTTTTGGGAGCCTCTTGGAAGCGAGCACAAAGGTAGACACTAAACATGATATCGGGCCTACTTGTCGTTAGGTATAATAAACTACCTATCATGCCTCGATACTTGGTACTATCTACCAACTCACACTCTTTGTATTTCATGAGTTTGGTATCAGAAGACATGGGGGTTTTCATTGGTTTAGATTCTTCTAAGCCAAATTTCTTAAGCATTTCTTTAATATAGTTAGATTGATTAAAGAAAATCCCATCTACCATTTGTTTTAATTTGTAGTCCAATGAAGAAAGTTTAATTCGTCCGTCATGCCATCTCGAAAAAACTCGTCATCATGATTTTGGAAAATTCATCACACATGTCTGACCAAGTTGAAACGAATAAAATGTCCATCGACTATATTGAACGATGAGGTTTGAACTTTTCTTCTTAGTAAAAAGAGTGTTATCTACCATTCCTATTTTATATTCATGTTTAATAAGGAAAGCTTTTAATCTATCATACCAAGCTTTGGGTGCTTGTTTAAGACCATATAAAGCTTTCTTTAGTTTATAAACATGATCCGGTTTTTCAAAGTCAATGAATCCTGGAGGTTGTGCCACGTATACCTCCTCATTGATAAAACCGTTCAGGAATGCACTTTTTACATCCATTTGGAATAGCTTAAAGTCTAAAGCACAAGCATAAGCTAATAGTATCCTAATTGACTCAAGTCTAGCAACTGGGGCATAAGTTTCATCATAATCGATGCCCTCTTGTTAATTATAGCCTTGAGCAACTAACCTAGCCTTATTTCGAGAAACAATACCGTTCTCGTTTAACTTATTTCTAAACACCCACTTAGTTCCTATGATTGTCATATTCCTAGGTTGTGGAACTAACTCCCAAACGCCATTAGCAATGAATTGATTTAATTCTTCTTGCATAGCGACTATCCAACTATCATTCGTTAAGGATTCATTCACATTCTTAGGTTCTATAGTTGATATA
Organism: Tanacetum coccineum; assembly: GCA_026074375.1. Taxonomy (NCBI): domain Eukaryota; kingdom Viridiplantae; phylum Streptophyta; class Magnoliopsida; order Asterales; family Asteraceae; genus Tanacetum; species Tanacetum coccineum. Next base: position 76,699 of record BQNB010006113.1, on the reverse strand, counting down.
AAACAAAATAAGTTACTTTGGTTTTAGGCTTGTGATCTAAGGGTTCTTTGGTTAAGGTTTCCTATCACATTTTCTAATGGATGGTTCCTAGATTCCTTAATATTGACTATTTCGTCAATCTCTAAAGTTTCATCCATAATGTCATTTTTTAGGTTTTTCTTTTTGGTAACCTTAATTGCTTCTTCTTCATCTAAGTTATCATCCACCAAGGGTGATGTCTTAGAGGGTGGATGAGTTTCATCGAATGTCACGTTGAGTGATTCTTTAATTTTCCTAGTGTGTTTATTAAGGATGATGTAGGCTTTACTATTTTGTGAGTAACCTAAAAAGACACCTTCGTATGTCTTGGGTCACTTGTGTAAGTATCTTGGTGTTTAAAATGAAACACTTGCTTCCAAACACTCTAAAATAGTCAAGAGTAGGTTTCCTACCTCTCAAGAGTTCATAAGGTGTTTTTCCTAAGATGGCTCTAATTAGGATTTGATTTAGAATGTATGCTGAAGTGTCCACTGCGTTACACTAAAACTTTTGTGGTAACGATTACTCATTCAACATAGTCCCACTCATTTCTTGAAGTGTCCTATTTTTCCTCTCAACCACGCCATTTAATTGAGGAGTGCGTAGAGCTGAGAAGTTATGTGTAATACCATTGGCATTACAAAACTCTCCAAATTGCACCTCATTATCAAATTCCTACGTGGTTGGTTCCTTATGCACTATTGTAACACTATTGGTTTTGGATTTTCTTACTAAATATTTCGAATTGGTTGAAAGCTTCGGTTTTATTCTTAAGGAATCTAGTCCAAGTATACCTAGAGTAGTCATCTACTATGACTAGGGTGTACCGGTTTCCTCTGTAACTTTGTACGACGGATGGACCTAAAAGATCCATGTGGAGGAGTTCTAAGCATCTAGTCGTTAAGACTATATTCTTAGCTTTGTGACAAGTGTGAGCTTGTTTTCCAATTTTGCAAGCATCACAAAAATGTTGATCAAACTTAAGCTTAGGTAAGTTTCTAACTAGTTCCTTAGATGCTAATGATTGAATGAGACGCATATTTGCATGACCTAATCTCCTATGCCACAACGTGGAGTTTTCATCAATCGTTGCTAGACAAAGATTGATTTGTTGGCTTATTTCAAAATACATCAGCATATAAGCCTTTCTCCTATAACTTTACGTCCTTAGTGGATTTCACTATCAAGTTTAAGATGAAAGTTACTCTATCACTTATTAATCACTCTTTTGTCCTATACTTAGCAAGTTAAATCCTAAGTTATCAACATGTTCTACATTATCTATATTAAGAGAGTTATTAGAAATCGTACCTTTGCCAATGATGTTACTGCGAAGATTACTATCAAAAATGACATTACCTCCATTGTATGCCTTGTAAGTGGAGAAAAGTTTCCGGTTACCCGTCGTATGTTTAGAGCATCCGCTATCTTTAATCCATTCGTCTGGTTCCAAGTCGACTCCAAGGCATATCTATTTATATAAGACAACAACTCAAACATTTGGTCCCCAATATCTCATGGGTCCAAAGTTTTTAGTACTAAACATCCCTTGCATTTGATGCAATTAGTTGGGATGTGGAAATGGAAGACACATTTCCCATGGCATGTAACTTTGACGAGGGAAGTTGTTCCAAGTTACGGGAAAACCATGAGGTTGATTTTGTCGACCAATGTTCCTTTTTGGTTGCGGTATTTTAGCACGAGGATAATTAGTATTAACTCTTCTAGGTGGTGGAGTTTTTGATCTAAAGTTTGGTTTTGAAAATCCAACTCCGGGTTTTGACAATGGTTTGTATAATTGTTTAACTACATTATCACTAGCAACGGGAACTTTGACGTTGTTTAAAACCTTTTTAATTTATGTGTTTGGCGAACTCATAATTATTTTGGGGGCCCCCATATTATGGACCCTCCATCAGAGGACGCCTTGTTTCTGAGCTTTCACAAATTTTATTTCTTTAGTTCCACTAGATGATGCTTCAAATGAATTAAACCCTAAACCTAATTTATCACCAGTTTGATTACTTAACATTTCATTTAAGTAATGTGTGCTCTTTTCAAACTTGGTTAGTTTAAGGGCTTCCTCTTCAAGCTTTTCATTTTCAATCTTAAGTGATTGACATTTTATGCATTTGAGGTCAACCCTTTTGTTTTTCTCAAGTGTGGACAATTTATCTTTTAATTCTCTAAGTTCCTTTTTAACCTATTTCTAGTGGCTTTTAATCTTTTGTTTTTAGTGATTATCTTTAAGCTCATTTTGCATAGTTTATCATATTCATTATCAAGAGCTAAATCATCTATTGATGATTTTCATCACTAAAGTAAGAGGATTTGGAACATACCTCATTTGGTGCTTGAGCTACTAGACATGCTTCGTTATTGACCTTCTCATCATCTTCCTCACCGCTATCACTCCAAGAACCTCTAATAAAAGCTATTTGGTTCTTGTCTTTCGGTGGTTTTTGACATTCTCTAATAAGATGATTCGGGTCGCCGCATCTAAAGTATTTTCTATCACTTTTACCGTTCTTGTCATCACGGCTTCTTTGGAATATCTTTTTGTCGCCGAGGTTGTCTCGCGAATCTACCTCTTCTTTTAAAGAACTTCTTGAAGTCTCTTACCGCCATGACGGACATACTCGTCTACACTCCCGTAAGTCAAACACTCATCATCACTAGATTCTTTCCTTAGCCTTAAAGCAAGAGATTTTCCTTTCAACTTTTGCTTTGACTATACAGAATCTTTTCTTGATGATCATTTTGTGAACTTTGAGGTTCCTGATAAGTTCATCAAGAGATAGTGAGGTTAAGTCTTTCGACTCTTCAATCACCGTGATCTTTGCTCTCCATTTAGGATGTAGAGCCCTAAGAAACTTCCTTACATAGTTCTTACTAGAATAACCTTCATCAAGAGCTTTTAGACTAGTAATAGTAGTATTAAAGCTAGCAAAAGCACTATCTATATATTCGTCTTCGAAAATGATGAATTGTTCATATTATTGAACCAAAAGGTCGATCTTATTATCTTTGACTTGATTATTACCTTGATGGGTGATTAACAAAGTTTTTCAAATATCTTTTTCCGTATTACACATAAAAATTCTTTCATATTCTTTTCATGGCAAAGCATTGTAAATGACCATTTTGGCTTCATTATTTTTCGCAAGCCTTTTTTTAAGTTCATCATTTTGTTTTTCAAAAGGGACAACCTCATCAAGTTAGAGCAAACGGCTACTGGTAAAGAGATCTCAAATCCGTTGATAGCTGATAGTTTGCTAAAAACTATAAGGTTATCAATGCACCTTGTTATTGCAATGAAGCATTGACTAGTCCATAGCAAACGGCTCATGGTAAAGACATATCAAATCCGTTGATGGCTGGTAGTTTGCCAAAAACTACAAAGCCAACTTAGTTGGATGTTGCTGTGTAGCTGTGAAGAGAAGACAAAGACTAAAAGACAAAGTATGATCTGGTTTTTCAAAGAACATCAAACAGATCATCATTCAAGAGAAGCTAAGGACTTAAAGACATGCTTGGATACAATTCTCAAAAGCCCAAACTGAAGACAACTGAAGAAACTTGAAGTTAACAAGTGAAGTTCAAGTTTAGGGGAGGATTGTTAGGAATTTTGTATAACAGACTTAATTCTGTTAGTATTATAGTTAGTTCTGCTAGTATAATAGTTAGTACTGGTAGAAGGATTATCATAGTTAGTACTGGTAGTGTTAAAAAGTTAATACTGCTTATGTAATAGTTAAGTCTGCTTACGCAGAAATTAGTTAGAGTTAAAGATATGCATGAGATATCTTAGGAAAGGATATGCATTATCTTTATACGCGTTTTGTAAAGCCCATTAGGGTTTTCCTTAGTCTATAAAAGGAACCCTAGGCATAGTCAGTAGATATAGTTCTACACAAGATCATAGAGATCGAATAGTAATCATAGTTTGTAATCTGTAACCTAGGCAGATTCAAAGTTTAATATAAAAGTTCTTTTGTGGTATTCATTATTGTTCTTCTTAGCAGTATTGATTAGATTCTGCATAATCAATAGTGTTTACTTAGTGTTTCAATATTGTTGCTTTAGAAATATCTAAAGGAGCAAACTATTTGCAAGCTGAAGGTTTAGATCTATTCAGTAAATCGATCCAACATGAAGAATCTAATAAAAATAAGCTGGAGAAAACAGCTTATCAAATAAGCTGTGAAATAAGCTAAAACAGCTTATTATACAAAAGAGCTCAAAACGTGTATAAGTAATAGATTTTGCAAGATAAAATCGAAAAAGACCCAAGGGCGAGTGGTAGAGGGTGTGTTGTGTAAAACGTTTGGTGAGAAGGGTAGAGGTCCCGGGTTCGAGTCTTGCTCACCTAGGACTTCCCCTAATCCCAAACGTTTTTGTTTTTTGCCATTTTTTTACAACTTTTTAGAAAAGCAACAAATAAGCAATTTTTACAAAAACACTTTTTTTATAAACCACAAATAAGCACAGAATAAGCTAAGAAAGGAGACAGAATAAGCTAAACTACTCTAAAACTTAAATGGCTAACTGTTAAGCTATTTGGACACAAATAAGCAATTGAAAAAGAGAAATAAGCTAACACAGATGATAAGCTATCTCTAAAAAGCACTTAAGAACAAAAATAAGAAAGTACAATAAGCTAGAAAGACAGAATAATCAAAAAGCTATAAAACTTAGAAATTTTAAGCTAAAAAGCAAATAAGCTCAAATAAGCTCTAAACTAAAGGAATTAAGCTAAAATGGGCTTAAACTATCCTAATAAGCTATACTAAACCTAGAATAAGCAAATGCAATAAGCTAATAAGCCTAAATAAGCAAATAAGCTTTTTGGCCAAAACTGTTAAGCAAACAGCCAAAAGGGACTTTTCTAGCTTATTTTTAAGCTAGAAAAAGGATTCTTATGGCTTAGTGGCTTATACCACTAAAAAGAATGGCCAAAAAGCTACAATAAGCAACAATGAAAAAACAGTTTGAAATTCAAATAAGCAATTAAATAGCTTCATGAAAAAGCTATCTCACACAGATTCAACACTTAAACAAATTTTCTTAAACTTTTGCAATCTTAACAAATCACCACTTTTGAGCTTAAAAATAAGCAAACAAATAGAACCTTATGACTATATAACCTACAAACAGATTAAGTTTTGACCTCAAAGAACAAGAATCAACAATCAAAAGAGAGTTTGAAATTCAGGATAAGCCATAATAAGCAAATTAAAAAGCTTTTTCTTAAATTTTCAAACACTTGGCAATTTTGACAGACTTGGCAAAATTCAAAATAACAATGCAGGCTAAAAAGCTTTGAT
>BQNB010006113.1:9058-70422 GCA_026074375.1 Tanacetum coccineum | reverse complement strand
AATACATTTCACTTGAGATGAGTTTCATGGCCCTTATTTTACTTCTTTTTAACTCTTTTGGGGGAGAATGCATGCACATTTACAAAATCATTTACATACTTATTTACATACTTGTTTTCATACTCATTTACATGTCTCGAGGCGAGATACATTGCTCATGTTATAAAAGGTCACAAGTATAACACTTTTCATTGATTATAATAATTACGTAGCGTGCCTAAGTAACGATAACCCACACTGCCTGATTCGCTCTTCTTATAGTATAAATATATATATATAATATAAGTAAATCGGCAAATTACTCTTGTGAAAGAGTAATAAGCTAATCACAAATAAAATATATTTCCGAAAAGTATTGATGAGAAAATTACCCTTAGAAAAGGATAAAATTCAAATTGTTCCCGAGTCGTTTTCCCAACAAAGCGTGAATTGAAAACCTTGTTTCGGTTCGTGATCGCGTGGTTGAATATTTGATATTTTGGATTCTAAATCTAATAACGCAAAGGGAAAGCACATAAAGGCACGCTAATCTAGGAATAAAGGCAAATTAGAATTCTAACGACATTTAAAACAATTAAAATTTAACTAATACTAACTAATTAACTAAAAATGACAAAATAAAACTCTTAAAACTCAAAATGCAAATTTCTTAAACTAAAATGTATTAAACTAATTTTTAATAACAAAAAATAGTTTTTATAAAATTTTAAACTAATTAAAACTATTTTTATAACTAAATAATACTTAAAATTAAACTAAAAATACTAAACTTAATTCGAAAAATTTGAGAAAATTTATAAAAATACTAGATACTAATTTTGAGGTTTACAAAGAAAAATGAATCAAAAAGTTATTACCAATAAGCTGGGAAAAATCAATAAGCTAAATAAGCTAAAAACTAAAAAACATATAAGAGATAAATGGAAAAAATGTATAACTAAAAAAGACCCAAGGGCAGATGGTTAAGGCGTGAGGGAGGTCACAGGTTCGAGTCCTGTGACTGTCCCTTTTTATAAAACATTTTTTTTATTTTTCTTTTTGAAAAAGCTTAAGAATAAGCTAAAATAAGAAACTTTAATAAAAGACTTAATTGCTAGAACTTATTTATAAGCTAGAAAAAGACAATTAAAAGTAACAATTGGCTAATTAAGAACATTTTTCATTTAGTTAAAACTAAACATTTAGTTAAAATTGTTTGCTTATTTTAAGACTCAATAAGCCATAAGAAGGACAATAAGCTAAAAATAAATCTTGACATAGACCAAATAAGTACTTAAGACTAGGAATTAGCAAAACTAATAAGCTAAAAAAGCAGTTAGAGACATTTAGATAGTGGACTCAAAAGAAGGATTTTAAGGACTATTACCACTACTTTAAGCTAATATTTTGAACTAATTATCATTAAGGATAGGCTAAAGACTGAAAACAGATTTAGGATTAGACTCCAATAACTCAAATAAGCTAGAACTAAACAAATCACTTAAGGAAATAAGCAAGAAAAGATAAAATGAAAATGACAGTTTACTACTAATATTTTTGAACTTTTTATGACTACTTGACTACTTGCAGCTTAAATTTTAAGAATCTAAAACACTTTGGACAAACTAAAAGCTAAAAAAAATAATATTCAGACTCCAATAAGCTAAGATAATCAAAATTAACCAAAGTTAAGCTAGAATGTACCCTCTAATGATCTGCAAATCTAGACTCTTAAGTTCAAACCAATAAACTGCTAATCACTTGACTGATTTTGATCTAAAACACTCTAAAGGTTTTTCCAAAGACTATTGACTCAAAACAGATGCATATTGATGCAATGGAAAACAAATTTTGAACAGAAAAACTTCACCTTAAGCATACTTTTTATATATCTAACAAAAAAGACAGTTAAGAGCAACTTAAGGACTAGCAAACTTGAGATTAGATGAAACTAAACTACAAAACCTAACAAATCTTATTCCTAGATTATGAAAACTAGCATTTAAACCTATTTTGAGCTTATGAAATCTATTTTGATAACTAACACAACCTGCACTTATTTTTGTCATGTTAAAGCTACTTATCCCAAACACCCTTTTAAATCTAGAAAAACTAATATTAAGCTAAGACGGACCTTAATTAGACTCAATTTATGAAAACAGATGAAGAACTAACAATATTAAGGACTAATAAGCATAAACCTTATAGAAATAAGCACTAAATATTAAGCTGAACTAATAAGCAGATTTGAATTCTAGTTGAGCAATTTAAACTTTAAATGGATAGATCATTGCAAAAACTTAACTTAATATATTCTAAGCTATGAACTAAACATATTAAGCTATTATAAGATAGAATAACCACATAAGCAACAATGATAAGCACTAATTAAGCAGTTTAATAAGCTAAAGCAGAAATTAAGCTAAAAAGAGTAAAAGTGAACATACCATGTCCTTTGCTCAAAACAAGGACTTAAACTACTCTTTAAAGCTTAATCTACAAGCTCCAGCTTATTCTCATAAGCTGGTACAGTCCTATAAGCCCTTCCATTTCTGGCTTATCATCCATATTAAGCTTATACAGACTTTTGAGGTAATTTAAGTGACAAGGCTTATTCGGTTAAGCCATAAGCAAGCTTAACTGAATAAGTATTAGATTTTTAAGGTGACAAGAGCTTATTGAGCTTGTTTAAGTAAAATCCAAACACATTTTAAACGAAATTGCATAAAAGTAAAGCATTAACTCAACACGAAATTTAAAAGGGAAATTGAACTTTTATTAATGATAAAAGGTTTACAAGATATTAAAATGAAGTTACAATAAGAAAAATACAATACGATGGAAATTCAAGCTAAAAACTACACTAAAACTAGATGTCTCTCTGTGTGGATTGCAACCTCTATTTATAGCACATAAGAGAAGGTTCTAGGCCATGAGGAGCGTTCTTCAGCTTCAATCTTAGCCCTTGATCAATAACAAACCCTCAATTCGTCCATTTTAGCCCTTAGATCATCTTCCACGTATTTTCAACCAATGGGACATCTTGGGATTGCCAATGTGTCATAAAATGATGTAAGAGGCAGCCACACAGATTTATTTATAAGTTTGACGTCATGTAGATAGTACAAGATATAAGACACAAGTTTGGGTTGTTCTATTTCAGCATCAAATTAGTAATACTTAGTTTTCTTCATCAGTAATCATTACATAGAGCCTACATTCAAGAAATGGTTAACATATGGGTTTCAAGGGAAGCTTAATGTTAAAATATTTAACCATTTATATGCTACATCAAGGTGAAGGTGTTTACTACTGCTAGTTTATTATTACTACTTTGCTAAGTTTAAAGTTTTACTAAACTCTCAAGTTTCATTTATCTTAAGGCGCGTCATGGAGGGTAATTTGAGTTGATGGAAGGCTAGATTAGGAGTGTGATAGTGATTTGTGGTTATCGAAATCAAAGTTGCATACTTAGTCCCCTATTTGATTATGACAAACAAGAGAAGAAATTACAAAGAAGATGTGCAACTTACAGATCCTTGGTGGAATTGCATAGATCCTTATTCTTTCATATATATATATATATATATATATATATATATATATATATATATATATATATATATATATATATTATACTATATATATATTAGCTTCGAGGGAATTCGTGCTTATTTTTGGTTTTGTCATTATCAAGGGAAGATTGTTGGGAATTATATTTGAGTTGATAAGACAAAACAAAGAAAGATTAAGAATTAAAAGACAAAGTTGGAATTCATCAAAGAATGGACATTATAGAAGATTTCCTAGAAGATAATTGTAAAAATTAGGAAGGTTTAGTTGTTTCCTAATACTTATCCTTTGTAAACCTAATATCTCTAGTATATAAAGAGATATATGTTGCGTTATTTTCTGTGTGTCAAGATGTAAACACCAAAAAAAGTGTGTGTGTGTGTGTCTAGGCGTCAAGTCCTCTAAGTGGACGCCTAGAATTTGTGTGTTTTAGCCTCAAGGATCTTTGATTCCTTGTTATAGTTTAGATAACACGTTCTACCATTTGATCAAGGTAGAATTGGGGCTTGTAGTAGTCATGTATCATAGAAGATAATGATGAAACCTTGTTAGAATAACATTGATTTGTTCTTATTCCGCTGCATGTTATTATCTTTGTTATTCATCCTAGATATAGATCTAAACAATCTAAGCTTACAACGATTTTTTAATCTCCACAAATAAGACCAAATAAGCTAACAAAAGGCAAATAAGCTGAAATAGACCTAGTCCTAAACCTAATAAGCATAAATGATTAAAAATAAGCACATTTAATAAGCTGAAAAAGAACCAAAAGTCCTTGAGACACCAGACTCTAAGGACTCTTTAAAGGACATTAACCACTATTTTAAGCTAGGCTTTAGGACAAATAAGCACATAGAATAAGCTGAAACATGAAAACATATAAAGACTTAATTGACTAAAATAAGCAAGATTCAAGCAAATAAGTTTAAAACTAAGCTAGAAATGCAGAATTCAAATGACAGTTACACTACTTTTTTTTGGCTTTTGATTTTAAAATGACCCTCTTGCAACTTAAAATTTAGACTCAAAAATAACTTTTACTAAATAAAAACTTAAAACAGATTAAAACCACACTACAATGACATAGGATTTTAACAAAATTAATTCCTAAGATTAAGCTAGGAATTCTCTCTAATGATCGCAACCTCAGGACCTTAAATACTAATAACTACTAAACTACTTTTGATTAAAAATACACTAAAGTTATATATCATAAAGCTTTTTGTACTCAAACAAAGGTTGCAAATGATGCATTAAGAAACCAAGTTTTGGACACAAAAACTACACCTCAAGCATACTTTTAATAAAACTAACTAAATAACAGTTAGGTATTTCATTTAAACTAGCAAACTTAAGAATTTTCTAAACTAACTTCAAAACTGAACAAAACTTAATTCTAGCTTATAAAGACTAATATTTAGACCTTGTTTGAGCTTATCAAGACTTATTTGAATACCAAAATCAGGTTACCCTCTCTTTGATTAAGTTTAAACTCTTATCCCAAACACCCCTTAAATCTAGAAAATTGCATTTTAATAAGCTACGTTTAAATAAAATTCTATACTCTATCATAATAAGCTACTATTCAACATATAAGCATAATTAAGCAAAGAATAAAAACACAAATAAGCCAGTTTAATAAGCTAAGACAGAAATTAAGCTAAAATAAGTAAAAGAGAAAGTACATTTGTCCTTTGCTCAAAACAAGGACTAAGATGCTCTTTAGAGCTTATCTACAAGCTCCAGCTTGTTAAAAACAAGCTGGTAAAGTCCCATAAGCCCATCCAAATCTGACTTATCATCTACTTAAGCTGTAAAATACTTTATAGGTGGAATTGTAATTGAATAGCTTATTCATTTTAGCTTATAAATATGCAAAACTGAATAAGAGCTAGCTTTAAAGGTAACTAAGGCTTATTGAGCTTATTAGTGTTATGGTCTGAACACATTTGAACAAGTTGTAAAAGAGTAAAACTTGGAATTAAATCACAATTTTAAAAGAAAACTTCACTTTTATTAATGATTAAACGATTACCAGCTTTAGAAAAGTAAATTAAAATAACTACAAGACAAAACTGAAAATAACTAAATTCCACTAAAAAGCTAGATTAAAAAATAGATAAAACAGCACTGTGCGATGCCCTCTCTTATTATAGTGAATGAGGGAGGCTTCTAGTTCCTTCAAGAGCGTCTTCCAGCATCTCATCCTAGCCCTTAATCTCAATCCATCCATTTGATCCCTTGATCATTTCTCTATTTCTCAACATCAAATGGGACGACGCTAAGATTGCCAAACGGTGGCCTGGGTATGATGTTAGGGGTGCCACGTTGGCCTTCTAGAAGGGAGATATGCGAGTGGGGAGGTGGAATTGATTTACCCTGTGCTTCATTGTTGTGTGTAAAAAAAAGGAAGACGATCTACAATAACTAAATGGCGGTGTTAAGGTTTTTGACTGATAAGGGAATTTGGATTTGGCTTGAATGGCATAGGGACTGTGTTTATTTAATACGTCGATTGGACTTATAAATTGGATTGGATATTTAGAATTGGAACTAGTAAATGTTAAGTAAAGTATAAAATCATTATGGGCTTACTTGGCAATTAAACTGGGTACGAGTTAGCCATAAAAGATTAATAACGCCTTCGGCTCCGAATTCACATCTGCTCTGCTTGTCTCGTGCTCGATTTTTGGTCCTTTTGGCTTCATTTTTGTGCCTTTAGTGAATAACCTTACTTGGCAAGGCACAATTCACATTACAAAACGAATACAATGTATTTTTATGTCGTTTTCAGTTTAATAAAGGTCTTTTAGCTGAAAAATTACGAATAAAATGATATGGGTTTAAGCACATATCAAAATCCCTCCATACTACTCTATTTGGTCCCCCAGTGTCTCTTCTACGCAATAATAAATACACGCTTAATAAACCAAAAATTTCAAAACGCCCCAAACTAATTACCTCAAAAGTAGCTAAGTGTTCAACCTAAGGGAATTTAAGAAATCAACTAGTTTTTGAAACGCTCTTTTTAACATATTTTAAAAAATACCATAATTCTTTTATATACATATATATTTTATTAGTTTTCAACAAGTGACAACATTTTCGAACTTTCATTATTTAAATTATTACTTTTAGGATCAACTTAACAAGAAACACTTATAAATAGTGTCCAAAAGGATAAATTCATCGTCCCTCGATTTTTCCCCTCCCCAAACCAAGCTTAAAAATAAAATCATTGCTAATATAATTAAGATGCAAACACACTCATATTGTAATTTGTGTAAGCCTAAACTAACTTTTCACTCCCGATGGATCAATATCTATAAATGTGTATGTGCTCATTTTGAATTTTGACCATCCAATCGACATTTTAAGAAAGTTGTAATCCTTCTAAGAATACAGTTTCCCCCTAAGAATTAGTGATTTTATAAGGCAATCATTCCATGAGCGACTTTCTCTCTGTCACATCCAGCCGATACCGGCTTATGTGACCAGGCTTATTTACACCTCCACAGAGAATAGTAATCGTGAACTACACGAACCTTCCGGTATCAAAACTCTTAGGCTTCCTGTTAACCTAACACATCATTTAGAAAACACAACTTAAATAGAAATAACTTAGTTCAAAAGCTATTTAAATTTTAGAAAAAATGAGATTTTCTCTATATTTATTCAAACATATAATATTACACTTAATAATAAAAATTATACCTTATAACTCCACCCTTTAACGAACTTCACATCGGGTATGCGAGCCGACAAGATCCATTTGTCATATTTCGGCTTCGTACCTTGCCTTAAATGAAGACTGTCCCATCGGTTTTTGCGAGCCGACCATGATCCATAATCCAGACAAGTATTATAATTATTATTTATACTTTATCATAATATATATATATGAATTATATATATATATAAAAATAAATTATGATTATATATATATAAAAATATAGTATAAATTAAACGACTGTCACTCGTATGCGAGCCGACCATGATCCAGTTGTCTTATTTCGGCTTCGGACCTTGCCTTATATGAAGACTGTCACATCGGTATGCGAGCCGACCATGACCATAATCTTTACAAGGTATTATAATTATTATTAACTTATCGAATATATAAGTATAATATTTATATATCTTACAATTTACATAACATTGTATAATATAAAACAATTTCTATTTAGAAAAATATAAGATAAATTTGAACTAAGACTAAAAAGTCTAAAAATGTTGATTTTAAAAGGACTTTTAAGGGTGATAAAACCACTAATTTGTCTAATTTCCGAAAAGAGCACGTAATATTAGTTCGGTTAGAAGCTTCGGAGAGGAAAAGCCACAAATTACACTTATGAGCTTTTAAGATATCCAACTAATCCTTGCTTAGCTTCCAACTTATATTCAACTCTATCATTTCTCGTTCTTCGCAATATTTTAAATCTTTAATAAAAAATGATCCCGAATGCTTAGTCTAATAAAAAACAAGATTTGCAATTTAAAGCTATTATGGAAACTTGCAAAATCTATGTTTTTATACAACGAGGAATTCGCGTTTTAAAGCTTCTAGTATAAATGACTAGCAAAAGTTTAAATTATATATAGGTTAAGGGCAACAAAGCGCAACAAGCACGCAGTCAACTCAAAATTTATTACTATTCTCAACCCAAAGCGTAAAGTCAAGACAAATGTGTACAAATACTTATTAATTTTTTGAAAATATTTTTATTTGGAAAAAAAAAAAAAAAATTCCTCATATTTTTTGTTAATCTTTGGTGGCAAAAACGGGGTTACGTGAAGATAAAACAAATACAAGTAAGATCAAATCGATAGATACCCCCCCCCCCCCATACTAGAACTAAACATTGTCCTCAATGTAGGATTGCCACCCCCATACTACATTCAATGAATAATTCTAATATAAAAGGGTCTCTACGTAAATCTAAAGTCGTTTATTAATTATGCTAATAGATAAACGTTAGTCAATAAGATTCTAGGATAACCATATCCCATATATATAGCATGCAAGGATAGAATTTCGAGTGAACGATGACAAAAAACCACAAGCACGAGAGTCCTACATAATCCGGGCAATTCCTGAAAATAAAAACAAGCCACGAAACACGAGAATAGGAAGGGGCGCCTCCCCACACTGTGCTATAAAAATACCACTAATCGTTACTATTACAAATTTATAATAGATATATATTACTACAAGGATAAGAAAAATTAAAACATAGGTTTCCACCCATGAAGCCTTTTATGTTTTAAATGAGTTCACTAGCTTGACTCTCCCACCGAATTGATTTAGTTCAAGGGTATAGAAATGTAGATACGTGACATCTAGGAGAAGTAGATATCCTCCATCAACTAGAGGAAGAAGAATGGAAAGAATCTCCATCGTGCTTTTAATAATTTATAATAATGAAAGCTTCCATAATCCCTAATGAGATAATCCCAAAGAATATCAAGAGGTAAATACTTTTGAAGTGAGTACCAGGGATTTAAAAATTTTGTCCTCATATCCGAGAAGGTGAAATGCGGAAAATATCTAAGAATCATCTCAGGGGAAACAATCAAAAGATAGAGGATCACTCTCAAATGAGATAGAAGAAAAAAATTTCAAATAGGAACTTATAAATCTCCTGAGATTGTACTCCTTTGAATTAATGAATTATTCCAGGATCGAAAAACAGATGTCCTTCATTTCTTGAGGAAATGAAACTGAAGAACGATCTCATGAAATTCCTTAGAAAGATAGGATCCACAATCGATAAAAAAAAAAGGAGAGGAGAATTATTAAGCTCAATACTTGTAAAATCCTTAGTTGATAAATCAATTAAATCTTTCTCCAAAACACTAGTAAACTCTCATGGATCGGCCTCCAGATCAAAGTAAAAGCGGTCATACTCCGGTGGAGATAAGATGTGTGCGAGTTCATTGGTGAACTCCTCATGATGAAAACATCTAACCGGCAAGAGAAACTTATCAATCTAAAAGATCAAAGATAAACGAATCATATACCAGGAAGTGAAAAATTAGAACTGAGTATTGTACTCGCCAATACTCTCTCTTCAATAAGATCATCATCAAAAATAGAAGCATCAAAATCCGAAAGAAGAATAATAAGAAAGAATATGTGGAACTACCACTACATCTTCTCAACAATATCAAAACAAAATGTTTCATAATCAGGTAAAGACTCATTAAAATGAGAATGAAGGGTGTCGGTCTCCTCTACGAAGATCAACTGATTATCATTAGGGAATAGGAGATTGGGAGGAAGCTCGACCACAACAATCATAGAGAATGAGTATGGATTTTCCTACTCATGGATGATTTGATTTCTTTAATTTTAACACTTCGAGGAAATGATCCTCGCATGTGATGTCAATGAAATTAATCATATTAATTGACTCATTGCCATGCTTATTAGGAATAGTTTTGAAGTGGCTAACACACAACGAAAGATTAATTGTTCATCACCATCTCTTAAAATAAGCTCTTCTCCGTGTACATCGATTAATGCTCGTGTCGTCACTCAATAAAGGCTTTCGAGAATTAGGTAACCCGAGGATTCAACACAAAATAACTACAAACGAAGTCGGCCAAAAAATGAAACTTTCCTACTTTCACAATGACATCTTCAGCAACACCAACCGGATAAGCAACCGATCGGTTTGCGAGCCCAAGAGTCATGCGAGTCGGTGTAAGTTCCCGAGCGAATCTTCTTCCAAACGGAAAGAGGCATTAAGTTGATGATAGCGCCAAGATCGACCAAAGGCTAAGCCACTCAACTATGCCTCCGGATAATCACACGAATGGAATGACGAAACTTAGTTCACGGGTCTTCCAATTATTTTGGCCCGCGCAAGACTTTTTTCTATAAGCAACGCAACAATCACCGCCGAACAAATCACTTTAAATGGAGTACACCACACACACACAATAGATTCTCCAATATTACTAAGGCGCGAGACACTTCTAACATAAGACGTCGAACTTAGGCCATCATGAAGAAGAGCTTGCCGGCAAATCTAAGTCGAAATGTAATCAAGAAAGCATTTAAAGGAACCATTCAAACATTTGATTATTAGCCTTCTTCATCAGAGCTGCTTCGGTCATTAAGAGTCTTGAAGGCATAAGGTATCGACAGTTTTAGATTAGGAGCTTCGGACAACATTGGGTTTCGGTAATCGAACTAGGACAACCGAGCGTTGCACGTGTGTGTACTAAAATCCTAAATTCTAGTAGTTTGCACCTTGTCCTTTTTTAGCCATCCGGTTCAGCTTCTAATCTGATTCTTCGGAGAGGAGAAGAAAGTTAGAATAGTTAGGTCCATCATAAGAAACACCACTCTCGGGTGGTAATAGTCTTTCACTTTACCGATCTCGTGGTTTTAGACACATGGTATTACGGAAGTTATACTCCGAACCACAGGGACATTCATTTAGAAGAAAAAAACTGATCACGTCATGTTTCTTTAATATCATTCTTTAAACTCATCAAACTGCATTCCTCTCTAGCTGGATCTTTCATTCATAAAATTCTGCATCTCTCATATTGTTTTATTTAATTTTGCATGCTCTCATATAACATCACTTAGTCTTCCTGAAGTATTCGCAGAAATCATTCGCAAGGCAACTTTGCGAGCTGATTATTCGGCCCTTGAATAATTGCTTGTTTCCTTGAATGAATTCTCCGCACCCTCCTTGTATGATTGAATCCCTTTGATTAGGTCACAAAATGCTTGATATTTCCTGATTTTGATTGTACCGATTCTAGTTGTAGTTTTGACTGTTTTGCACATGTTCGGAAAAAAGGAGGAAAACCCGGCTGCGTTCCCCACTTTGCGAGTGCTAGCATGATAACTTCGGGCGTCTCCTTCTGCGACGGATTGGTATTGGTTACCTCACTTGATTGTAGGTCCCTACTGCTGTACAAAGGACCCCCCCCCAAATCCCACAGTGTCTGCCAACCAAAAAGGTGGCAAGACAACTCATAAGTAGGGATTGAGCTGTCCTACCACAAGACTCATCACAATCTCTTTCAATTGCTGTCTCACGATAGCTTTGGTTTAGTAGCCGTGTTACATCATGTACTAATTCCTTAACGATCTCAGGTTGAAGCGTAACATCCAGAGAAGGAGATTTACGAGATGAAGTAGTCATTACTCATATAAGAAAAAATCACGTTTGTATATTGAACGAACGAACTTTCGACTGTACTCTCATATAGTCAACACATCTCTACGCACGTACGGTTCAAAGATTACCATCGACACGGTATGCATTTAGAGAACTCTTCTGACATCGGATGTGATCAAACACATTGTAAAACGTGTCGATTGATCGCTATCTGAAAACACCAAGATGTGGGCCATATTACGAAGGAGATCTTTAAAACGATCCCATGCCACACTAAATGTTTCATCAAACTTCTGCTGAAAATTCGTGATGTCATTTTTGAGATTCGTAGTCTTCGACAGAGGAAAGAAATAATTCACAAACTTAGAAATCGACGCGTCTTTCCCCATGTTATGAGATAGAACGAGGGGACTTTCTTTTCCAAGCCAAATCCGGCATTCCCCCCAAGAGAACATGAGAACAACACCAACTTCGATAGCTTCAATCGTGGAACATTCTTATACTTAAGCATCAGAAGTGATCCTTCTTAAACCAATGACTATGAGACTGGGGATAGTCCTTTCGAAACCCATGAAATATGACTTCGAAGTTACATCAAGCGAAAGTAACTTCATCTTTTAACTCAAAATTCTCGGCAAGTATTAGGGGAATAACAATAGCATCTCCGTAACCCTCGGTGGGTGCTTGAAGTAACTCCGACATAGTACGCGTATCCACCATAGTAACAACGGGAGTCTCTACAATAGTTTGAAGCTCGGGTTTGACTATTTGCTTAGAACGTCTACGATTACGACGCATTCGTATCGGACAGACACTTCACCAATAAATTCGATGAATAGCAGGTGTTTCATGCACTAAAAAATAAAATAAGTAAACACCCTATTATTCTCTTAAACGATAGTCAAAAGGCACGGTCATCATCTCTAAGAAAAACGCACAAAGATGCGAGGTAGCGGGTAAGCGCGAAGTCGGTTTTAAAAACTTACAGAACAACGAGCGAACAAAAGAAGTACGATCGGATCCTGGTAAGCGACGAAGCGTTTTAAAAACCTTCTCCTTTTCGCGGTCGACAGTTTCGTAGATCAACCCTCCTATACCTCTCTTATAGTTTGTTAAATCAAAGATGAGCCGATTTACAAATTGACAAAATGGTTTCTTTTGTTGCCTCTATTTTTTTTCTGCGGTATTTTAAATACTTTAGGAAAGATCGGCGTATGTGTGTTTTTTTTTTCTCTATTTTTTATATTTTATAATAAACAAAAACAAACCTAAAAATAAATCGAGAAAAATAAAATATCTTTCTTTGTATAATTATAATTTATATAAAAACAATGAAAAATATATTCACACAAAAACGCACAAACTTCACGTGGAAGAAGCTTCACTGCCTAATCTTCAAAACCTCAACGCGATATTCGTAAACACACTTCCTCGACAGCGCGCCAAAAAACTTAGTTCGTGGTGATTTATTCTAGCATAGTATATATAATATATAATATATATTATAGACATTATAATATATATACATATACAATATATAATATATAAATATATATATATTATATAATATATATATATATAAATAATATAATATATATATAATAAATAATATACTAAATTATAAATAAAATATACAATCAGACTAAATCACACCGAATTAAGTTTTGGCGCCGCTGTCGAGGACATGTGTGTTCTACGAATATCGCGTTGAGGTACTTGAAGATTAGTGCATTGACAAGACTCCTCCCCCTTGAAGTCTATCGTTTCTATGTGATATATTTACTCATTTTCTCTTACTATAAAATTATAAAATACAAAAATAAATATTATTTTTCTCGATTTATTTTAGATTGTATTTTCATATTATAAAAATGATAAAAAGTAAAAAAAAAACACAAATACCTTTCCTAAAGTATTTCTAAATACCAAAAAAAAATAACAAAAACAACAACAAAACCATTTTGTCAATCTGGTATAAATCGGCACATCTATTAGATTAACAAACTATAAGAGTGGTATAAGGAGGTTGATCCTACAACTTCGACCGAAGAGAAGGAGGTTTTAAACAACGCTGATCGCGCTAGTACCCGCACCTCCGCTTCTTTGTCGTTTTCTAAGAGCTTACCGTGCACTTTTGACTATCGTTTTAAAAAAATTGTTTACTATTTTATTTTTTTAGTCCAAGCACACCTGCTCTCTCATCGAAATTAATTGTATGAATCTTTCACGATCATCCGAAGCGACGTAACGTAGACTGCTCTAAGCATTAGTCAAACTTCCGAGCATTCAAACTATTGTAGAAGACTCCCGTTGTTTAACTATGGAGGATACCGTACTATGTCCGAGTTACATCAGCACCCACCGAGGGTTTACGAGATCTATGTATTCCATAAAATTTTGCCGAGAATTTTGAGTTAAAAGTTGAGTTACTTTCGCTAGTAACTTCGAGTCAATTTCATGGTTTCGAAAGGGACTATCCCCATTCTCATATTCATTGGTTTAACAAGATCACTTCTATGCTTAAGTATAAGAATGTTCCACATGAAGCTATCAAGTTGATGCTTTTCTCATTTTCTCTTGAGGGGGCAGCCCGGATTTGGCTTGGAAAAGAACCCCCTCGTTCTATCCATACATGGAAAGATCTCGTTTCTAAGTTTGTGAATTATTTCTTTCCTCCGTCGAAGACTACGAATCTCAAAAATGACATCACGAATTTCCAGCAGAGATTTGATGAAACGTTTAGTGAGGCATGGGACGTTTTAAAGATCTCCTTCGTAAATGCCCACATCACGGTTTTTCAGAATTGCATCAAATCGACACGTTTTACAATGTGTTGACACAATCCGATCAAGATTCTCTAAATGCATCCGCCGGTGGTAATCTTTTGAACCGTACTCCTCGAGATGTGTTGACTACTATTGAGAGTAAGTCGAAAGTTCGTTCTTCAATAAACAAACCGAGATGTTTTTTCAAAAGTGTAGTACTGCTACTTCTTCCTCCATCACCTTCTCTGGATGTAACCGCTCTCACCAGATCGTTAAGGACTTAGTACTTATGAACAAGCTACTAAACAAGCATCGTGAAAGCCATCGAAGATACTTGTGTGACTATGGTGGACCGCAATCCCTACTATGATTGCTTGCCACCGAAAAAAACAACAAAAGAAACCGTGTTGTCAATTGTTAAATCGGCTCACCTTTATATTAACAAACTATAAGAGAGGTATAAGGAGTGTTGATCCTACGAACTTCGACCCGAAAGGAGAAGGTTTTTAAAACGCTTTGCGCTTACCCGCTCCTCCGCTTCTTTGTGTGTTTTCTAAAGAGCTACCGTGCACCTTTGACTATCGGTTAAAAAATATTTTTCTAGATTTATTTCTCTTTTTTTGTTTTTTTTAGTGCATGCGCACCCGCTCTTCATCGAATTTAATTTTTGAATCTTCCATGATTCCGAAGCGACGTAATCGTAGACGTTCAAAGCAAATAGTCGAACCCGAGCTTCGAACTATTATAGAGACTCCCGTTGCTACTATGGCGAATACGCGTACTATGTCGTTGTTACTCCAAGCACCCACCGAGGGTTACGGAGATGCAATTGTTAATTTTGAGTTAAAAGTCGGGTTACTTACGCTAGTAACTTCGAGTCAATTTCATAGTTTTGAGAGGGACGATCCCTAGTCTCATATTCGTTGGTTTAACAAGATCACTTCTACGCTTAAGTATAAGAATGTTCCACATGACGCTATCAAGTTGATGTTTTTCCCATTCTCTTTTGAGAGGGCAGCCCAGATTTGGCTTGAAAAAGAACCCCCTTGTTCTATCCATACATGGAAAGATCTCGTTTCTAAGTTTGTGAATTTTTTCTTTCCTTATTCGAAGACAACAAATCTCAAGAATGACATCACAAATTTTCAACAGAGGTTTGATGAAACGTTTAGTGAGGCGTGGGATCGTTTTAAAGATCTCCTCGGTAAATGCCCACACCACAGTTTTTCAGAATTGCATCAAATTGACACATTTTACAATGCGTTGACGCAATCCGATCAAGATTCTCTAAATGCAGCCGCCGGTGGTAATCTTTTGAACCATACTCCTCGTGATGCTTTGACTATTATCGAGAATAAGTCAAAAGTTCGCACTTTAAGAAACTAACTAGTTGTTTCCAAAATAAGTGCTACTACTTCTTCTTCTACTCCCGCTTATCTACCGGAGATTACTGCTCTTACTAATGCCGTTAAGGCTATGCTTCTTCAGAACAAGACCCCTTCACCAGCTCCCGTTAAAGCTATAGAAGAAACTTGTGTTACGTGTGGTGGACCGCATCCTTACTATGAGTGTCTTGCTACTGATGGCAACACTTTTAATGCTTCTGCAGCCACAGGGACCTACAATCAAGGAGGTTCCGGATACCGTCCTCAGGGAGAAACTAATTATCATGCTAGCAATCAAATGAGACCACCCGGTTTTCCTCAACCTAATGTGCAGAACAATCAGAACCGGTATAATCAGAATCAAGGATACAATCAGAATCGAGGAAATAACTTCAATCAAAGAAATCAGAATTATCAAGCTTCGCTTAATCAAACTCAAGTTGGACCTTCGAATGATTTCTCGAACTACATGATGACTAATGATGTTAATATGAGAGTTATGCAATGAGCTAAAGAACATGATGAGCAGTTTTTTTCAAATGCCAAGTCCCTCGGGTTAGGGATCACTTCCTAGTAATACCATTGCTAACCCGGGAGGTGACTTGAAAGTCATTACTACCCAAAGTGATGTTTCTTATGATGGACCTACGATTCTACCTACTTCTTCTCCTCTTCTAAAGGAAGTAGAACGTGAACCAGAGGCAACAAAGGACAAGGTGCAAGCTACAAGTATCGCCTATTCCAGAGCCCGATGTTGCTCCAAAGCCTAATCCTAAACTGTCGATTCCTTATCCTTCAAGGCTTAACAACCAAAAGCTCCGAGAGAAAGCTAATAATCAAATGTTGGAGTTCCTTCAAATCTTTCAAAGATTACATTTCGACATTAGCTTTGCGGATGCTCTTCCTCACATGACTAAGTTCGCTTTTATGTTTAAGAGTCTCCGTAGTAATAAGCAAAAATTATTCGAATTAGCAAATACTCCATTAAATGAGAATTGTTCGGCGGTGCTCCTTAAAAAGTTGCCTAAAAAACTTGGAGACCCCAGCAAGTTTCTTATTCCTTGTGATTTTCCGAAGCTAGTTGAGTGCTTAGCCTTGGCCGATCTTGGCGCTAGCATCAACTTAATGCCTCTTTTTGTATGGAAAGGCTTTCGCTCCCGGAACTTACCCCTACTCGCATGACTCTCGAGCTCGCAAACCGATCGGTTGCTTATCTGGTTGGCGTTGCCGAAGATGTCTTTATGAAAGTAGGAAAGTTTCATTTTTTGGCCACGTTTGTTGTCGTTGATTATGATGTCGATCCTCGGGTTCCCCTCATTCTCAGGAGGTCTTTCTTGAGGACGGCACAAGCATTAATCGACGTACACGGCAAAGAGTTAACTCTTCGAGTCAATGATGAAGCCATAACATTTAATGTCGGACACACTTTGAGATACTCCTATAGATATGATGATGAATTGATTAATCAAATCGATGTCATAGACGTTACATGTGAGGAGTATGCTCAAGAGGAGCTCGGATATTCGGATAGTTCTAAGAGTGGAAATCCCACTCCGTCTTCAGATCCTATCATTACTACCTTTTCCCCTCATCTCACTCCTTTTGAAGGAGGTGACTTTGTTTTGGAAGAGATAAAAGCTTGTCTTACAAGTGATTCAATTCCGCTAGGAATTGATGATGTCGATTTTGATCCGGAGGGAGACATTCTTCTACTTGAGAAGTTATTAAATGATGATCCATCATCTCCTCTCCCTCCGAAAGAACTTAATTTTGAGGAACTTAAAATGATAAAATCTTCTATTGATGATCCTTCGTAGCTTGAGCTCAAGGACCTACCTTCTCATCTTGAGTATGCATTTTTGGAGGGAACTAATAAATTACCCGTCATAATTGCTAAAAACTTAAAAGATGAGGAGAAGGCCCGCCTTCTAACCCTCAATTTTGTACTCACAAAATATTAAGGGCATTAACCCTCAATTTTGTACTCACAAAATATTAATGGATGATGACTTTAAACTGGCTGTCTAACATCAAAGAAGGGTGAACCCAAAAATTCATGAGGTGATCAAAAAGGAAGTTATCAAACTCCTTGATGCCGGATTGATTTACCCTATCTCTGATAGTCCATGGGTAAGCCTCGTTCATTGTGTTGATTCCTACAAGGCTGGTCACCGGATGGCGTGTTTGTTTTGATTACCAGAAGCTTAATGATGCTACTCGTAAAGACCATTTCCTGTTACCTTTCATGGACCAGATGCTTGAACGTTTAGCAGGGAACAAATACTATTGCTTTTTAGATAGATTTTTCGAATACTTTCATATTCCTATTGACCCGCAAGACCAAGAGAAGACCACCTTTACTTGCCCTTATGGGACGTTTGCCTACCGATGTATGGCTTTCGGCTTTTGTAATGCTCCGGGCACGTTCCAAAGGTGCATGATGGCTATTTTCCATGACATGATCGAGGAAACAATGGAGGTCTTCATGGATGATTTCTCGATCTTCGAGGATTCTTTCTCTTCTTGCCTCTCCCATTTAGACATGATGCTAAAACAGTATGAAGACACCAATTTGGTTCTAAATTGGGAGACGTGCCATTTTATGGTTAAAAAGGGCGTTGTCCTCGGTCACAAAATTTCTAAATCTAGGATTGAGGTCGATAGGGCTAAAGTTGATGTAATAGCAAAGCTACCTCATCCCACTTCCGTCAAAGGTGTTCGCAGTTTTTTAGGTCACGCCGGGTTCTATCATCGATTTATTCAAGATTTCTCTAAAATTGCCCAGCCGATGACCCATCTTCTAGAAAAAGAAACCCCGTTCATCTTCTCGAAATAATGTAATGAAGCGTTTGAATTTCTTAAGAAGAAATTAACAGAAGCTCCGATTTTAGTTACCCCCGATTAGGACCTACCACTTGAGATTATGTGTAATGCTACTGATTTTGTGATAGGTGCAGTCCTAGGGCAACGTAAGACCAAACATTTTCAGCCTATACACTATGCAAGCAAGACTATGATCGATGCTCAAGCTCATTACACTACTACAGAGAAAGAATTATTAGCCGTGGTGTATGATTTTGAGAAATTCTGGTCAAACCATAGTGTATACGGACCACTCGGCTATCAAATATCTTCTTACTAAGCAAGATGCTAAACCGACATTGCTCCGGTGGATTCTCCTACTCCAAGAATTTGATGTCATTATTCATGATAAAAAAGGAGCGGAGAATCTCGCGGTCGACCACTTGTCAAGATTAGAAAATCCTAATCAAGGTGATCTCAAAAAAAGGAAACTAATGAAACATTTCCTCTCAAGACCTATGGAATGATATCTTTTCATGGTGATTCTAGTACCCCATGGTTTGCCAATATTGCAAATTACCATGCGGAGAATTTTGTAGTGAAAGGGATGTCGTCCCAACAAAAGAAAAAATTCTTTAAGGATGTGAAGCATTATTTTTGGGACGACTCCTACTTGTTTAGACTTTGTGCGATCAAGTGATTAAACGATGTGTTTACGGCTAAGGAGCCGTTGATATCCTCACGGCTTGCCATAATGGACCCACCAGGGGACATCATGGTGCGAACTACAAGGCTTAGATAAGTCTTTGATTCTTGGTTCTATGGCCGACAATTATCGCGATGCCATTGACATGTGTGAATGTATGTGACTCATGGTCAACACCAAGGCAAAAATCTCGCAATAAGATGAAATGCCTTAAAATGCCAATTTGAAGTTTACGGAGATCTTTGATGTATGGGGATTGAATCATGGGACCGTTTCCCGTCTTCTCGAGGGAACAAGTACATTCTCATGTCCGTTGACTACTTGTCTAAGTGGGTTGAAGCGAAAGCGCTCCCCACTAATGATGCCCGAGTCGTCGTAAAATTCTTAAAATCTCTATTCGCCCGATTTAGAACTCCTCGTGCTATAATTAGTGATCGTGGTACTCACTTTTCCAATGACCAATTAGCAAAGGTCATGCTTAAGTATGAAGTTACCCACCGTCTTTCTACCGCGTATCATCCACAAGAAACTTAGTGGAAAGTGGAGGTTTCAAATCATGGGTGATTTGAAACGTATCTTGGAAAGGACCGTATGCGAAATTCATGCTTCATGGTCCGATAAGTTAGATGATGCTTTATGGGCCTTCCGTACCGCATTCAAAACACCCATCGGGTGCACTCCTTATAAGCTTGTGTACGGAAAGGCTTGTCATCTTCCTATCGAGCTTGAACATAAGGCCTATTGGGCCTTGAAGCATTGTAACTTTGATCTCAAGTCCGCGGGTGATCACTGAAAAGTTCAAATGAATGAATTAAATGAACTCCGGGATCAAGCCTATGAGAACTCTTTAATTTACAAAGAGAAAACAAAGAAGATTCATGACTCCAAGATTAAGAACCGCATTTTCAACATTGGTGATCGAGTTCTTCTCTTCAATTCTAGATTAAAGATCTTCTCGGGCAAGCTCAAAACCCGTTGGACCAGACCGTTCACCATTACTCAAGTTTTCCCTTATGGTACCGCCGAGTTATCTCAAACCGACAGACCAAACTTCAAGGCGAACGGTCATAGACTCAAACGTTATATTGGAGGGGACATACCACCTATGGTTGTCCCGGATCTCCAAACCTTCCCCATGGACCACTGAATTCGGGGTCGAGTCAGGATCATGACTTGGTTAACAAAAACAAGCTGCTAGATTCGTCAAGTCTTCGCCACATCGTTTCTAAGCACGAACAAGTTATCTTTAAAGTGTAACACCCACTTTAAGATATAATAAGAACACGTACCTAAGTAATTCCACTTCACCGTCAAATAAGTGATAAACAATCTTCTTCGTAACCAATTAATCCAAGAAATATGAGCCTTTAAACTTTTAAGAACATTTAAAATCATAACCTGTTAGCTTCCCCTTAAATGAAGCATCGTGTTCAATCCATGATCCAATCTATGTGTGTTGTTCGTTATCAGATAAAGCTAGCAACATAAAATCATTAAGCCCGAGCAGTAGTAAAAACTCATTGCTTTTTAATGCTAGCAGCACTAAATTCACAAACCTAGCAGCACTAACATGTGCTTGATACCTTAGCAGTATTAATAAAATACACAAGCAGCACTAATATAAACCAACTAGCAGTACTAATTTGTGAAAGAGCAAAATAAACTAAAAACTTTTGGACTTACTACTGTTTGACACAAACATAAACCAGCAGCATAAATGCGAATACCATCTTGTTACCAGCCTAAATCTTGTGATAAAACCAGCAGCCCACGTGTATACATATGTAGATGAAGGCCCATCAAATTTTATAAGTACTGGTCAGACATATATCTAACCATCTCGTCATAGATACCAAACCCTAAATATCCTTTTACAAAAACATACGCCTCCATATGTTGTCCCTTTTTCATCAAACAATCTACTTTAGATCACTTATAAAGCCTGGCAGTATTAAGTGTATAAACCAACAGTAGTAACTGCTAAATTCTAGCAGTACTAATATACATTGGCAGCACTAGTAAACTAATGAGAAGTTTTAATCATATACGAGCAACAATAAGTACACAAGCAGTAGAAAACCTATATGAGCAGCACTAATCCAACCTTCATTAGTAGCCCATAAAATTAGCATCCATATCCATATACAAACATCAATAGCATCTCAAAGTTCACAGCAGCACTAATCTACTTTTGCCAATACGATCACACAAGCACGAAGCTACTTCTATCACCAGTAACCACATTATTACTCATACGTCATGCAAATCAGAACCAATAAAACTCGCTACTTCTTTACCTTTGGCATTGAGCAGTACAAATAATCTCCAAGGTAACACAACTTGTGGAGTTTAAGAATTTTACCAATTTAGGGGTTGTGCAAAACCCTATTCTCTCCATATTTATCCACGTCTGCATTCAATTTGATCACCTGCTGATTCTAAAAGTGATTTAACCCTAGATGAATTAGGGTTTTATTGAATTACAAGTTGCTTCCATCATGTCATCCATGTCTAAACAGCAACTCGAATGTCGATTATTGCCAACACGTATTGATCAAAACAACAAAGTATAGAAATATAAACTCTAAAAATTTAGAGTTTCTTTATTGAAAATACGAACTGTTATGATAACTTTCAAGTTAGGTCTGCTGCGTCTTGTATCTTGTTTCGATGTAACAGTATTAACCAAAACTTTTTAGGGTTTTGATTTATTGTTTAAGAATAGTGAAACAAACTATATCATTAAATGAGCAACGAATTACTTGATACCTTCATGATTGTGTCAAACGATTGCAAATAAACCTTGTGTCTTCTGAGAAGCAGTACCATTAAGCAATGAATCATTGCAACTTTAAACAAACACCTTCACTTTTGTTTTTACTCAAAATAGTTTGAAAGAAACCCTAGTTACACCGTATGTACCATTTACCAAAAACCAAAAAATCAACACAAAAACCTTCTTTTCTTTGAACCAGAACCTTGTAGATCCTATATCGAGAGCCACCAGGCTCTGATACTAATTGTGGAGATCGTTTAAGCCCATCTAGAATATATTTTACAAATATCATTGATATGAATTAGCACAGCGGAATTAATCAAAGAACACAATGATATTAAACAAGGTTTTACTATTAAACGTTTCCACCAGGCCTCAATATTATTTTATTAGAATAATACAGTTACCTATCTCTAACGGTAATAGAGATCAAGGAAAACCTTGATTACCTTGATGCTACATCACCACTATAGACGTCTACATCTCTAACTCTTGCACACACACACACACATTTTTCTATGTACACACACTTTTCTGGATACTAAAACTATGTATCTATGATCTCTTTATATAGAGAGATCATGACCTACAAAGGAAGTTAACATAAAGATTTAAATAAGTAAATCTTTTAAAAATTAAGAAATATCTTATGTTATCTTTATCTTCTTAAGGAGATCTTCATCTTTTGATATCTTTGACCAAATCTTCCATAATTCTCCACCAGCTTGTAGAATTCCAATCTGCTAGATTTAGTCCTTATGTTTCATTCTTTTATTTATTTTGTCTCATCAAATCTAGAATCCCAACACAAGCGCTTCTCTGGAGGCAACCCGTGTTTCTATCTTCTTTTTCTAATTTCTAATAAGTGTGACGTGAGGAGGTTGTCCTCTTCCTTTATCGTGTTTTGTGGCTTGTGTTTTATGTCAGGATTGCCCCGAATTCAGATTTCCTTTGTAACTTGCTCATATCACCATACATAATAAGCTGCAAATCATATCTCTGTAATCTTCTTCCCCTTTTTGTCATAATCCAATAGGGGTCTTGTAAAGATAAACAACCTTGAATCTTTACCCACCTACAAATCATATACTACACACTAAAACCGCCTTCCAATATCTCAAATTACCCTCCATGACCATATAAGTAAATACTCTTAAGGACGTATAGAAACATATACTAGCAGTAGTAACGAAACCTTTCACCTCAAGTGGTGCATGAACATAACCTGATGGTTAAACATTTTGGCAATAAGCTTCCCCTGAAACCCATATGTTAACCATCTCTTGAATCTTCAAATTCTGTAGGCTTTTTGTAATGATTACTGATGAAGAAAACTAAGTATTACGAACTTGATGCTGAAGTAGAATAACCCAAACTTGTGTCTTATATCTTGTACTATCCATGTGACTTCAAACTATAAATAAAACGGTGTAAATATAAGTAGATCGCAACCTCTAGAACAAAAATCCTCATCTTCTATGAGGACACATACCAAAGTGAAACAAAATGTGAGCATTGAGCACCATAAAGAAAAAAATCACACAACCTTTGCTAGATTTGTCAATTCTTATCAATCGTTTCCTAAGCAAGAGAACAAGTTACCACCAAATGTTATTTGAGATATGATAAGAACACAAACCCGTGAAACTTTACTTCAACTCCAAATAAGTGATAAACAATCTTCTTCGTAACCAATTAATCCAAATAATTCCAAAAACGAGCCTTTAAACGTTTAATAACATTTAAAATCAAAAACCAAAAACTTTCATGTGTGTGTTGTCCGACTTCTCCAAACCATGTACTGTCCGATATCGGGCATAGCTAGCAGCACTAACTGCTTTGTCGGACGACTCTGACAGCTTTAAATTTCAAACGCAGCAGTACTAAAATTTTAAAGCTGGCAGTACAAATGTGCAACAAGCAGTATTAACCATGCTTTAAATACAAAAGCAGCACTAAAAGTTCTCTTTGAGCCCAATAGCAGTTCGAACAACACTAATATCCTTGAAGCCCAATAGCACGCACGTGCATTCTTAAATCACACAAGCAGTATTAAAATTTTATGCACGAACAATACTCAAAGCAGTATTATCTTAGTACTGTTGAAACATAGCAGCACAAATCATGTAATAGGCCCAAACAGTAGTAAACATATACATGGAATACGAGCCCAATTTGCAGCAGTATTAATGACATATTTGTGATAATCATATGACAACCGTGCACATACACCATCTCTCCATGAACAGTTATTCAACATGTATACCATCATAGAAACACAACACAACACACGAATCAATACCATGCCCTACTATATACCATGATCTTCTGACTTCAAGAACTGAAACCCAAATAATTTCAAACCATCAAGATCTGAATGTAACTTCCTTATAACTTTGAAGATCATGGGCCACCAGAAACACCATACGCCATATTTGGGTTTAAACTTTCAGGAACATAACCACCACAAAACCCTAATAATATACAATAGTATCAACAGGAAGTAGGGTTTCAAGATTTACACAACCTCTGCTGCTGCTGTTATGAGAACTAATGTGTGATGAATCTCTTTGTGCTTCTTCTTATCACGCATCCTAACATCAGATATGTGGTCTTTGACAAAACTAAAAACTGGAAGCGTTACATGAAAAATAGGTTTTAAGCAATGACAGTAAGATATCATGTTACCAAAACCAGTGGTAACCATTATAACAAAGCACACTTGCTGCTCCTTATGCAATCGATTCCATATAGATGATACAAAAACAAAGATCTAATATAAACAAAACCAAATCAACAAGACTAATGGTATAAGGGTTTCATATAAAACCAACTAAAGAATGATGAAGAAGAAAAAAATTATACGAAGAGAATCCAATCCCATCATCATAAATCAATTATACTACGAAATACCCTTGAATAATAACATACTTGAAGATCGCATTGCATACCAAAATGGTAGAAAGAACAATAATAAGTCACTGTTATATCAATTTAAACTTCAAAACCACAGAAAAACATTTTACCATAATTGGTTTCTTAAAAAATAGAGTTTTTAGAGTTTCTTTTCATTAAACCTTGTAATCACTAAATGAGAGCCACATGGCTCTGATACCAATTGTGAAAACCATATGATCGTTTAAGCTCAGTTTGTTTAGAACTTTAATCTATGAATAATAATAACAAAGATAAATAACTTGAATAGCGAAATTAAACAAGAACATTGTTATTATTCAATAAGGTTGTTTAATTATCAAATGATGTTCCACCAAGCCTCAATATTATTTGATCAGAATAATACGGTTACCTATCTCTAACAGTAACAGTGATCAAGAAAAACCTTGATAACCTTGAGGCTACACCACACAAACTAGACGTCTACATTGTACCTTGTGTACATACACTTTTCTGGATACTAAAACTATGTGTCTATGATCTCTTTATATAGATAGATTATACTACAAAGGAATTAACATAAAAATATAAATAAGTAAATCTAAAAACAGTAACAAATATCTTCTGTTATCTTTATCTCTAAGGAGATATTCCAAAATCTTATCTTTTATATCTTTTGACCAAACTTCCATAATTCACCACCAGCTTATAGAATTCCAATCTTAACGATTTAGTCCTTATGTTTCATTCTTTTATTTATTTTGTCTCATCAAATCTATACCCTCTCAACATTCCTTTTCTTCATTAACTCATACTCAAGAACACATTTAATATTACAAAGCTTTTGTTACACATGTTTAATTGGTTTTTACGTATACCACATGCGTAGTATAATTTTAAAACGAGAAAGAAGAGAAATAGTAATAATCATATATCAAAGATGCATTATTTGAAATAAATGTATTATTAATCTTTTAGATGCATTTTAATATATTTTTAGCAAACAAATAGACACATATACATATACTAGATGCATTTACTAAAGTTAAGTGAATCCTATATGTTTTTCGTCCTCTGCGAGTCAAAATTGTTGTTACTACATTGCATCATTTTCACATTAAAATCATTTTCGAAACTAATTGTAATGCATCTAAGTAAATAGGGATGTATCTAAATCAAGTCGATGCATATTAAATATGTGATTATAGTCACTTCTCATGCTTTTTAATTTAGGTTTTTTTTTCACTAAACCTATAATAATGAGGCAAATTATATACAATTTCACTAGGGCCGTATTTCAGGGTGTATAGGCTAGACGACCGCTCAGGCCCCAAAATTTTTAGGAACCCAAAAATTTGTCTCGTTAATATTTATATGCATTGGCACATATATTTCCCATGAAAAAAGAAAGTACTGTAACACCCCAACATTCGCAGACTCGATGAGAAATATATTATTTGCTATTATAATCTTAGAAAAGTCTTTCCGTTAAGTTTTATTAAAAATAAGGACCTTTGGTGTAAAATAGTTAACGGAAAGTACTATTGGTGCAAAGGATTTAACGACAAGGGCTAACGATCGTTAAATGTAGAAATTACAAGTTTACCCTTAGTCTTAGATAAGTCTTATGTACAGAGATTTAATCACTAAAACACACGTGTGTGTGTTGGCAGTACGTGGCCTCTTAAGGTGATTTTGGAGGAAATTAGTCTTAGACCTCCATTTGTGCTAGAATTCTTCACAAGATCAATCCAAGGATCATCAAGAACATGTATAGATGAATTTGGTGTGGTCTTGAAAGTCTTATGGTGTTAGTAACAATAATCATCAAGGTTAGTAAGCAATCTTGCTCTAAATCATGTTAATAGTTACTTGAAGGATTTATGCTAATTAGGGGGTTTGTGCTAATTTGAGATTCTATGTAATTTTAGTCATGAATTATGATGAAAACATGGTTTAGATAATCATGTAATATTTGACTTATGTCAAGAATCAAGTTGTTGAATCATGGTTAAAAAGGTTAGAAGAATTCATGTTTTGATTAGATATTCTAAATGCTTATGCTTAATTAAGGGGTGTTTGGCTAGAGCTTATTGCAATGCCTATTTAAATTTTTTTGGCTTAAGGCCTAAAGAAGAATGCCCTAAACATGTCTAATAAGCTTATGATATAAGTTTAGTAAAGTTTAGAATGGCTTATTAGGGGTTTTGGGTCGTTTTGGTGATGTTCCAATATAGGACAACAAGAATTGTAGAATATTATCCCACTTTAGAAAATCATAGAAAAATAACCGAAGCTTTGTTTGGGCGTGCCTTACATTTTTGGAAGGGAAAAAGAGTCTATTTTCTAGAAAAATTATTTCCATGTCTTGACTCCAAGTCTAAATGGGATAAAATTAGAAAAGTGCAGCAGACTGTTAAATTCTACACAAAAGGACCTTTAGTAAAAAAGTATTTAATGATGAAATAGAACCTTATATGGTTATGTTAAGCTATTTAGTCCCAATATATGTTAGATATATGAGTTAGCCAGTTCTAATTGTACTAGTATGGTTATATCATGATTAGGTACTCTCGGAAAACTTATGGAAGCATAATCAAGACTTAGAGGTGAGTAACAGATTTAGCTTCATGTTATTAGTTTGGACATGATGTAAGAATGTTTGTATAGCATCGGTTGTAGCTGAAGGTTGTCATGTTTATAGACTTAGAAATAGCCGATTATTGCTTTCATGTCATGATTCAGATTTAGCCGAAAATAAGTCAAGATTAGGATGCTCACAAGGAGCATCGTTATCATGTTTAGGATGCTCACAAGGAGCATCGTTATCGTGTATAGGATGCTTGACATGTGTTTAATCACATATCATTTTTCCTTATTAAAACAAGCTTAAATTATAATATAGAAACAAATACATTGTATATGTGTGTTTTGTGAAATATCTGCAGGTAACAAATATATAAAAAAGGACAAAAATGAAGTTAAACAGACAAAACACGAGCACAGGATTGGAAGAGCGTGGGAAAACGAAGCCGGAGTCATATTCATTCTTAATGGGCCAACCTGTAACCCATTTAATGGGTCGGGTCAGCCCATTAACAATGATATTAATCCTAGTCCAAAATCATAAACCTAATATGAAAATATAAATCCAAATCCAATCCCCTAGTTCTGGCCCAAGTCAAAGCCCAAACTCTATAAGCCTATCTAAGTCAAAATTACTGTTCGCTATCCCCTCCCTCCCGTTTTTACACAGAGACAAAGCAAACCCAGGGTAAACCACTCCACTAATTCTCTCACCCCCATCTCTTCTAGAAGCCAACATGGCTTAAGTATCTGACACCTTGGCAATCCCAAGGTGTCCTATTGGTTGATAATACGTGGAGTGATCCAAGGGCTCTAAATGAAGGATTGAAGAGTTGTTATGAATAGAGGGCTTAGATTGAAGAATAATAGACGCTCCTTGGCCTAGAAGCTTCCTCTTCCTGCTATAAATAAAGAAGGAATCACTCACACAAGATCTTATCTAGTGTAGGAGTAGTGTAGTCTAGCTTATAGTGTCATTTTAAGCTTATTTCTAGCTTATTTTCTTTTTGTTATTGT
Organism: Tanacetum coccineum; assembly: GCA_026074375.1. Taxonomy (NCBI): domain Eukaryota; kingdom Viridiplantae; phylum Streptophyta; class Magnoliopsida; order Asterales; family Asteraceae; genus Tanacetum; species Tanacetum coccineum. The sequence continues at coordinate 41,791 of BQNB010006113.1, read as the reverse complement.
ATTTTCCTTTTCAAGCTTGTAAACTTTTCATTATTAATAAAAATTTAGTTTTCATTTGAATTGTGTTTTAAATTATGTTTTACTTTTAAGCAACTATGGTTCAAATATAAGCTAATAAGCTCAATAAGCACTCTAATACCTAATAAGCTAGTTCTTATTCAGTTTAGCTTTCTAAAAGCTAAACTGAATAAGTTGTTCCCTTAATTACCTCAAAATCAGTTTTACCAGCTTGTTTTCAATAAGCTGGAGCTTAAAGATAAGCTCTAAAGAGCAATTTAGATTCTTCTTTAGCTGGGATCAAAGGTACATGCACTATTTCTCTATTTTTAGCTTATTTGCTTATTCAGCTTTTTAATCTTCTTATTCAGTACATATTGTTGCTTATTTGTCATTATTCTGCCTTAGTTTAGCTTAATGTGCCTAGCTTATAGCTTATAAGTGTTTAGTTTGAGTTTTCTTAAAATCTGCCCCTATTTTAGTTATAATAGCTTATTAGTCTAACTTATAGTTAAGTGTTTATTTCTCCAAAGTAATTGCTTAAATGTCCTCAATATTATTAGTGCTTAATGTGTTTTTACTTTTTAAAGCTTAATTTGATCTGTTTTAGTGTAAAAATGAATTTTCATATATTTAAAAAGTGTTGTTTGGGTCAAGCTGTAAAATGGTCGAATGGGGTATAAACTTCTTTTGTTTTTCAAATCATTCTCATAAGCTCTAATTTGGTCCTAAAAGATAGTTTTAATAACTAGAAGTAGTGTTTAGTTTGACATTAATAGATTTTGTGTTTATCAAAAGTCCTAATCTGCTAGTTTTTAAGGTTTCAAAAATTGTATATAAGTTGAATTATTTTAAAATATGTTTGGTGTATGGTTTTTATGTTCAAAAGTGATTGCATTGGCATCAAAGATCTTCTGTTGAGTGTTGTTTGTCTTTGGGAAAACATTTTAATCAAATTAGAACTAAAATCAATCAATTATGCTAGTTCATGGTTTGTCCTTAGATGACTCTTATTGCAGATCATTTGTGCTTCCAATCTAGTTTTTTCTTTTGATCAAGCTTTGATTAAATATTAGCTATTTTTAATCTGTTCTTAAACTGTTTCAAGTTGTTAGTTTGTCAAAAGATGATTTGAGTCTTAAAATTTAGGTTGCAAGTAGTCATAAAAAAAGACCAAAAAATAGTAGAGTAAAACTGTCTTATGCATTTGCCTTTTTCTAGCTTATTTCTTTTTCATGTTTGCTTAATTCCAGTTTATTTTAGTCATTTGAGTTTAGTTCTTAATCTGTTTTCATATTTTAGCTTAATCTTTCAGCTTATTAGTCTTAAAATCTTAGCTTAATTTTGTTCAAAAGTCCTTTAAAAGTGGTTGTGGGTCAAACTGTCTTAAGGTTTTTAAACTCTTTTTTAGCTTAATTGTTTGCAAATGATTTAATCTCTAGTGCTTAATGAGTCTAGCTTTAGGACTGTTTTTAGCTTATTTAGTTTCTAAATTGCTTATTGAGTCTAAAAATCCCAAACAGTTTTGGCTAGTTTTCAAGCTTTAAAAAGCAATACTTTCATTTTAATTGAGCCATTATCTAGCTTTAAAATAAGTTTTAGAAATAGTTAATTGCATGGTTCGTCTATGAGGTTTAGGCCAAATCCCTAATTGAGTCCTTATCTTTTTTTTCTTGCTTCGTTGATCCCTATCTCCAAACTATTGCACACCATCCATCCCTATAGCCCAATTCAGTTAAGTCCGCCCATTATCTCACATATCCTCAAGGGTATTTCTGTCTTTCTATGTTTTATAGGGACTAACCATGTAATTTTATAACTAGAATACTTTTTTAACTATAGTATTTTTTAACCATAATATTTGTAAACAAATTTTTTTTTAAAAATTTGTATTTTGTAAAATCTTAAATCTTTTAAAAAAAATTTAAATCTTCTTTCATAATTTTTATATTTAAAAAATATATTTTTTTACGGTATTTTTCGTAAAAAGTTAAAATTTTTTTTACAAAATATTTTAATTTTTTTTCGTACTTTTAAAATCTTAATTTTTTTTTGTAAATTTTTTTTTCGTACTTTATAAAATTTTAATTTTTTTCTAAGAAAAAAATTATTTTTTTAAAAGTTAAGAAAAAATAAAAAAAAGTAAAAAAATTGTAGTAAACTGAAAAAGAAGTTTTAACTCTTTTATTTTTTCTTAACTTAAAGAAAAATTGTTAAATTTAAAAAGTACGAAAAATATAAATTTTTTAAAAAAAGTTAAGATGTTAAAAAAGCACGAAAATTCTTTTTAAATTTTTTGTAAAAAGAAATTAAATTTTTTACGAAAAATAATGTAAAAACATATTTTTTTTAAATATAAAAAGCACGAAATTTTTTTTAATTTATTTTAAAAAATTAAGATTTTATAAAGTACGAAATATTTTTAATTTTTTAACGAAGAACAAGGTAAATTTTAACCTTTTTAAAACTTAAAAAGTACGAAAAAAATTATTTTTTAAAAAAAATTAAGATTTTAAAAAAGTACAAAATTTCTTCCTAAAATTTTTGTAAAGATAATTTAAATATTTTACGAAAATTTACGTAATTTTTTTTAAATATAAAAATTACGAAAGAAGATTTAATTTTTTTTAAAAGATTTAAGATTTTACAAATTACAAATTTAAAAAAAAACTTGTATAAAAAGTATTATGGTTAAAAAGTATTCTCGTTAAAAAAGTATTCTAGTTATAAAATTACATGGTCAGTTCCTTTAAAACATAGAAAGATAGAAATACCCTTAAGGATATGTGAGATAACGGGCGGACTTAACTGAATTGGGCTATAGGGATGGATGGTGTGCAATAGTTTGGAGATAGGGATCAACGAAGCAAGAAAAAAAAGATAGAGACTCAATTAGGGATTCGTCCTAAACCACAGGGACGAACCATGTAATTAACTCTTTTAGAAATAAGTCCCTTTATTAAAAGTGCTTATTTTTGTCTTATCTTCAGCTGTTTTTAAAATAAAAATTAAAAAAATGTTTTACAAAAGGGACAGCCACAGGACTTGAACCTATGACCTCCCCCTCACAACACATACATCATACCATTGCGCCCTTGGGTCTTTTTTGTTATCCTAGTATATCATTTATTTCTTATAGGAATTTAGGATTTAGCTTATGCAGCTTATTTGATTTTTAGCAGCTTATTGGTTTAAGCTTTTTGAACCATTTTTCTTTGTAAACCTTAGGATACGTGTCTAGTATTTTTAAAAAATTTCTCATAATTTTTAGATTAAGTTTAGTATTTTTAATATAATTTTTAGTATTATTTAGTTTTAAAAGTAGTTTTAAATAGTTTAAAAATTCAAAAAAAAATAATTTCTGTGTTTTAAAAAATAGGTTAATGCATTTTAATTAAGAAATTTGCATTTTGAGTTTTTAGAATCTTATTTCGTTTTATTTGGTTAATTAGTTTGATTTTAAATTGTTTTAATTGCTTAAAATGTCATTAGGATTTTTAAATTGCTTAAATTTTCTAGTTTAGCGTGCTTTTATATGCCTTCCCTTTGTGTTATTAGATTTAGAAACCAAAACCAAAACTTTAATGATAATCAAGCTCGATTCGCGACATGAACGTGAATTTCCATTAACCTCTCACCGAGGAGAACGATACCCATGTTGATTACTTATTTCAAAGAATAATTTGTATGATACTTTTCTTATGTTGTAATTTTATTAATATATATATATATATATTATATGAGGGATTTTTTTAACGAATATCAAAATGGCGCCGCTGCCGGGGAGAGGTGTAGCGATTTTTACAGGATTGTTCGTGTTCGAGCCTTGAAGATCCTTTCCCCGTGAAAGTTTTCATTTTATTTTATATAAAAATACAAAAATATTTTATACTTTTATTTTTATATTGAAAATAACCGTGTGTTAATTGTCAAATCGGCTCACCTTTAGATTAACAAACTATAAGAGAGGTATAAGGAGGGTCGATCCTACGAACTTCGACCCGAAAGGAGAAGGTTTTTAAACACTTCACGCATGCCCGTTCCTCCGCTTCTTTGTGCGTTTGCTAGAGAGCTACCGTACACCTTTGACTTTCGGTTACCAAAAATATTTTTCTTTCTTATTTTTATTATTTCTTTTCCTTATGTATTATTTGAAAAATCTATAAATATTCTTCTTTATCCTCTTATTCGTTTAATTCTTATTCTCTTTACCTTCTTATCCGATAATTCTTCAACATTCTGGTTTTTCAAGTTGCTCGTAGATGTGGAGTTCCTTTAATGTGGAAATTGTCGGTGTTTGTACAAGTGAGTTTCGGAGACGAGTTTGTCTGTAACCCTATTCCATTTCAAATGATGAAACACTCAATTTTTCCTACCCACCTTCACAACCCCAAACATCTTCGCTCGACCAATTTCATTGTTTTAGGTGTGGCAATCCGTTAGAAGATGGTGTACGTTGTCAACGGTGTACTTGCAAGTGGTGTGGATATGGTCTTAGAGAAGGATTTTGCTGGTTTTGCGCTTCAAGAGATGAAAATTCATCCATTGATTCTCCCTTATCCAAACTCTTCAAAATCCTCCAAACAGGTTTCACCCTCCCTCCACAACCTCGTTACGAATCAATACTCTTGTGAATTATGTGGGACACACGGACGACTCATGATATGTAGGTTTAGTATTTTCGACCACGATACCGCTTTCTATATGAGCATAAACCGGGCTACGATAATTATTATCCACAAAATTCACCAAGTTTTCCACAACAATCTCTTAATTGTGAAAAATGTGGGGGTCCTCATGAAGATTATCAATGTCAACCGTTGCATCAAAACTACTCTGAGCTTAACCATTGCTATGATTCTAATTCATATGGTTTTGACCAACACCCGCAGTATTCCATTGATCATCAGCCTCAAGAAGACCTTAATCAGCAGAGGATGAATGATGTGTATAATAAATGGGATGATATGATTGAGTCAAGGAATAAACTTTTGCAATCCTTGGGTGAAATGTTACGTCAACAAGAGCAGGTAGCTAATCTTAGTACTCATACTCCCAAGCCTTCATGGCGTTCAATTCTATTTACTATGATGACGATGATGATGATGATGACGATGAGAGTACTATTCCTTTGAATGAAATTACTTTTCAAATTCCTCCATCTATTGCAATCACACCTGTTTTACCGACTATGGAGCCACGCTGACTCTCTCAAACATGAGGAATAGGAAACTTAGCACTATTCCTGAAAAAGAATTGGATGAATTCATAAAGTCTAGTGTTGAGGACCTTGTTCTAATCCCAAGTGAGTCCGAGGATACATCCGGGAGTGATAGTGAGTGTAATTTACCTTCGTGTGATGATTTCTCTCCCATTAACATTTCTGAGGAAAATCCGTGACTTATCTCTAACCTCTCTTCGATGCAAATGAAAATTAAACCTCAGTGAAACGAGTTACACTATCCGAATGAGGTCGTTTCTGGAAGATAAGGTTAAAAATTTATCGAACCCACTTTTTGAATTTTGATGAACTATTACATCTCTAGTGATGTAAATCCTCTTTTTAATGAGGTGTTTTAGAGGACATCGTGAGCGAGGACTCCTATGTTCTAACTTGATGAGCCGGAATTGTAGTCACACCTCTTTCCAAGCTTAAAGAGGATGATGTTTTTTGACCCGGAGTGAATGTCATTTTGGAAGAAATCGAACATGTCTACAAGTGACACACCATTCGACACGTAGCGGTGGAGTCTCAGTTTGATGATACGACTTTGACCCGAAGGAGACATTCTCTACTCGAAATTTATTAAATGATGATCCATCATCTCCTACTCACCCCGAAAGAAACTTAATTTTGAGAACTTTAAAGTAAAAAAATCTTACGATTCTACGTGATTTTGAGGAGATTATTATGTCTCAGAGGTAGACATAATTATCTTGAGAGTTTTGCTTATTAAGGACCCTATACCTAATCCCCTCCCCGAGGTATTTTTAGATATTACAAGAGGGGGAGCTAAATAATAAACCTAATAAAATTTGAAGAGCAAGGTCCAAAGTTTTGACCGCCAGGAGAATCATGAGAAAACTTTTTACTCCAACATATGTATATTAACCGTGGGGGGGGGGGGGGGGGGGCTTTGAGGATCGCCATTATCTTTCCCTCACATATGTTATCCGAATTTTTCTTCCTTATTTCACCTATCCGGTGGAATCTCCTTTTCCTCTCTCCTCCGGGAGTGAGGATATCATTTTTGACCCCGACATCTCCGCTTATAGTTTTTATTCCTTAGAACTGGTGGCGAATGAAAGTCCGATGGAGATTAGCTCTTCTACATGTTTCGACCCTAATATCACGATGATATGGGGTGAGTCAATCTAGAGATTCGCACGAAAACAAGCGCTTCGTGGGTGGCAACCCATGCTTATCCCTAGTAGTATATTAGTATAATATTTATTAATAAGTGTGATGTGAGGAGGCTCGCCTCTTCCTTTCTCGTGTTTCGTGGTTTGTGTTTTATGGCAAGGATTTCCCGGATTATGAAGACTCTCGTGCTTGTGGTTTTGTCCATCGTTCACTCGACCTTTAATCCTTTAGCATGCATATATTGTGAATTCGATAATTCCTATACTTTGGAGGGGACATACCACCGATGGTTGTCCCGGATCTCTAAACTTTCCCCATGGACTACTAAATTCGGGGTCGAGTCAGGCTCGTGACTCGGTTAACAAAAACAAGCGCTTCGTGGGTGGCAACCCATGCTTATCCCTAGTAGTAGTATAATAATAAATAAGTGTGATGTGAGGAGGCTCGCCTCTTCCTTTCTCGTGTTTCGTGGTTTATGTCCAGGATTGCTCGGATTATGAAGACTCTCGTGCTCGTGGTTTTGTCCATCGTCCACTCGATCTTCAATCCTTAGCATGATTATCCGATATCCTAGATTTTATTGATTCACGTTTATCTATTAGCATAATTAATAAACGGCTTTAGATTTGCGTAGAGACCCCTTAATATTTGGATTATGCCTTGAAATTAGTATGTGGGTGACAGTCTTACATTGAGGACAATGTGTAGTTCTAGTATGGGGGGGTCGTTCGATTCAATCTTACTTCCATTTGCTATGTCTTCACGTAACCTCGTTTTCCACCAAAAATAGGCCAAAATTATTATTTTTTTCAAAAATAAAATAAGTGTTTTGACATGTAGTTTTGTCTTTTAAGGAATAAATTTTGACTTGATCGAGCATGTTTTGCTCTAGCTTGCCCCTTAACTTTTATAAATTTAAGCTTTTGCTAGTCTTTTATACAAGAATCTTTAAAACGCAAATTCTAGCTTATAAAGAGCCAAGAGTTTGCAAGTTTCCATGATAGACTTTAAATATGCTAAGCTTATTTTATTAGACTAAGCTTTCGCAGATCTTTTTATTAAAGATTTTAAATTTGCGAAGAACGAAAAATGATAGAGTTTTATATAAGTTAGATGCTAAACATGGAGTAGTTGGTTCTCTTTAAGGCTCATAGAGGTTAATTGTGGGTTTTTGCTCCCGTCAGCTTAATAGACGTTATATAATTATGGAATAAATAAAGTTACTTTAGGTTTTTGCGATTCTTAGTTTAAATCACTTCGTAGAGATTCCTTCTGGTGAAAGTAAGGTACACATTAAGGTTTTGTCAGTGTTGTGGGGAAATAGACTACCGATTCCTGACGGCTCGCTACCGTTGTCTAGGTAGTTAAAAGACCACAGGACTTGAAATTTGGCTATAATAATAATAGTAATTGTTTGGTTTACGAAAAGACTCGGTCACCCCGTGTATCGTCTAGAATAGAATAGCTCATAGTTTAATCGTTAACGTATGACTTATGGTGTTGGGTCGGGTCTTCACCCACATGTTAGCCCACTCCATAGCCCACTTAGGGCACTTAAACTCTTGTATTTAAACAGCCTTTCCAGCCATGGAAAGGGTTGGTTGCTCAATTCATATTACACACACTTAAGGTGTTTTCTCTTACTAACATATTCACTTTCTCTCTCTACAAGAAATCGGCCAACCCATCATTTCTTGATTGTGTTATGATATCCAATATACTACAATTGGTATCAGAGCACATAGGATGATTACATAGATTGTATGTGCGTTTCTCTTGGAAGATTTGATCAAAAATTTCCCCTCCAACCCACACAATATCACCTCTCCAGCATCACACCACACCTAATACCACCCTCCAGTCAGACACCACCCCCCCCCAACACTATCACTCACCCATCCATCACCCACCCCTCTTCCCCACACCCTCTACCCCACCTCTCGCCACGACCCACCTCCCACATCTCCGTCCCATGCCCCCAGACCACCAAGCCTCCCACCAAGACACCACCCACCCTCTACCCCCCATGTTCACACCCTCAGCCTTCCAAAAAGGTCGAGGATCAAAGAGGGTCTTAAAATAAGACTCCTGGAACCATGGTGTGTCGAATACCGATGTGGCAGTTGTTTAAAGGGCCGGGGTTTAATAATGTTGCAATAATAATAATAATAAAGCCAAATTTCGACTCCGGGGTTATCTAAATAAAGCCTTCGTCTCTGGACTCGTAGTTGAGTTGTTTCAGATGAAATAAAAAGGATAACCCCTAAATCGTGCGAAATTAGAACCTTAATGTGGACCTTATTCTCACCATATCATCTCTTTAGGAAAGGATTTCAAACTAATTGTGGTCTAAACCGGGTTTACTTTATATGAATAAGACATTAATTTATTTGTCACCAATAATAATAATAAAATCTTTAGAGGATTTAGGAATAAGGGAGCGGAAAGTAGCTATGCATACACAATTAGCATTTATGAGTAGTGTTAGCATCTTAACTTGTATTTAACAATGATTTCGTTTTTAAGCTTGGTTTGGGGTGGGTGAAAAATCAAGGACAATGAATTTATCCTTTTAGTGTTTCTTATTCCGTGACCCTTAAAGTTATAGTGTATGATAATAATAAATGCATAAAATTGGTAAAACGGGGGCTTATCAAAACTATTAATTTCTTAATCCCCTTAGATGAACACTTAGCTACTTTTCGAGGTAATTAGTCTAAGGGGGTTGAAATTTTTGGTTTTCTAAGTGTATATTTATGACATTGCGTGAGGACACGGCAATAGCTTAGTATGGGGGATTTTGGTATGTGCTTAATTACACATACTTTTTACATATTAAAACGAGCTAAGATGAGAGATAGTAGAGATGTAGAGAGAGAGGAGTACAAAAAAATACATAAAAAAATGCATTGTATGTGTGTATTTCGTTAATGTGTCTTGTGGTACGGATATTAAATAAAGGACTAAAAACAAAGACAAAGCGGACAAAACCGAGCAAGGGAATGGAAAGAGCGCGGAAAATCGAAGCCGAAGACATATACATCCTTAATGGGTCAACCCGTACCCATTTTATTGGGTCGGGTCAGTCCATTAGCATTGTATTTCAATAAAACCTAAAGCCTAAATTTAAGCTTATAAAAAATCTAAAAAAAACCAATCTATAAGCCATATCCTAGTATCCGACCCAATCTACAAAACCATAGCCCAAGTCAAAAGCCCCATTTACCTATCTATAACACGGGTCAAAGGTCAAAGAAAGTTATAAACAGTCAAAATTACTGTTTATCTCTTTCTCTTTTCCCTCCCTTATTTACACACACAACAACAACTAACCAATGTTAACAATCACACCCACACACTCTCAAGTCTTTCTAGAATGCTTGTGTGGCTAAGGATGACATCAACCAAGTCCACGTTGGCGCAACCTGAGCATAATGATTGATGGATTTAATGTGGCAGCAATCCAAGGGCTAAGAATGATTTGCTGTACGGTATTGGTCTGGAATTCAAGGGCTGAGATAAGAACGTTGTCGGACGACTCCTGAAGATTCCTAGATCCTTTCTTCTTCAGGCTATAAATAGAGATCTCATCACACTGTGAATCGTCTAGTTTTAGCTTACTTTTTTAGTTTTAGTAGCTTATTGTAACCTTTAGCTTATTGTATTTTCTTCTCAAGCTTTGTAACTCTTTCTTATTAATAAAATTGCAGTTTTACTTTTAAATCTTGAATTTTGAATTCTGTTTTACTTATTATGCAAGTCTAGCTTATAATGTTTTGTGATATGACTTAATAAGCCTCGATAAGCTCTTAGTTAACTAATAAGCTATCTTTCATTCAGTTAAGCCCTCAAAAGCTTAACTGAATTAGTAATTCACCTCAAAATCTCCCCTAAATTACCTCAGCTTAATTTCTGGATGATAAGCCAAACCTGGATGGGCTTATATGACCATACCAGCTTGTTCTAAACAAGTTGGAGCTTGTTGATAAGCTCTAAATGAGCATGTGTTAGCCTTGTTTTGAGCAAAGGCTTGTGTAAGTTCTAAAATCCCTTTTAAAGCTTATTTTCTGTCACTGCTTATTCTATGCTTATAGCTTGCTAATTAATGTTCAATTGTGCTTATTATATCTTCATTTAGCTTATTTGTTCTAGCTTTAAGAGTTTTATAATCTGTTTGGAGTTTTAGTTAAGTTTTCATAAAAATTGTTCAAAAGGCCAAAAATATGTCTATTGTTCTAGATTATTGATAAGTGCTTATTTGTGGTTAAACTTTGCTTATTTGGACTTAATATCATAAGATCTTAATCCGTTTTAGCTTTTTACAACTTATATAAAATTGTTTTAAGCTTAAATATAGTTTTTAAACTTATTAAGGGATGTTTGGCACAAGCAGTTACTAAATATAGATGAGAGAGTGTTCTGTCTGATTGCCTTGTGACCTTTAAGCTAAGTTTGATACCACAATTAAGCTTATAAGTCAGCTTTTATAAGTTTTTAAAGGTTAAATTCACTTTTTAAGGTTTTATATATCTAAGCACAAGGCTGTGTGATCATATGCTTGTTCAAACTGCTTATATTGTTAGATCTTTGTAAGTTGCTTTGTGGTATTGTTTTTATGCATGTTGAAACCTCAAAATGAAGAGTTAAAGGCCTGCAATTGCCATTTGAGTTTTGGTAAAAATCTGTCTAAGTTCAGGGTTTTAGTTTTTAAAAAGGTTTAAAAGTCAGTTTTTAGATCTTAAATTCTGGGGGTTTCTTGAGTAGAAGTGTTTTTGGTCTATTTTCTCAGCATTAGCTCTTTGGTATTAGGATAATTCTCGTTTATAGATTATTTGATTTTAGTCAGCATTTGGTAGCTTATCTTTAGGGCTGCAAATAGCCATTTAGCTCAAAAAGTCATAATCAAATGTGATGTATGCATATATTTTAATTAGGATCTTTAGCTTATATAGTTGTTTAATTAGCTTAAGTTTAGTTTGAATTGCTTATTGAGTCTTGATATAAATCTGTTTTAAGCTTTTAGTCCTTAATTTTGCTCATTGAGTCTTAGTTTTTAAGCTTATAGTCTGTCTTCAAAATCTAAAAAGACAAAATATTAGTTTTAGTCTGTCACTTTTTAAGTCCTTTTTCTAGCTTAATTTTTTAGCCAATTTTCTTAAATTCAGTTTATTTGTGTTCACCTAGATTAGTACTTAATCTGTTTTTGTTTTTTTTGGCTTTTTATGAGTGTTTTATGGTCCTTAAAATTTAGCTTAAAAAGTGGAAAAAGTCCTTAAAACTATTTTTAAAGTCAAACTGTCTTAATGGTTTATAGTGCTTTTCAGCTTATTTTAATTGCTTATTTTGAGTCATAAGTGCTTATTAGATCTAAGGGCCCGTTTGGTTCGTAGAATGTTTTGTCAATGAATTAAAATTTATCAAGGATTGAGAATCTTAAAGAATTGGAATGTCAAAATTCAAAATATGTCATGTGTTTGGTTAGGAGAAAGAAATAAAATTTCATGTCAGATTTCTGTTTGGTTTACAAAATTCAAAATATGTCATGTGTTTCGAACATTATTAAAAAATTGTTTTAAATTTTATTTTTACTTTATTTTAAAAAAGATTCTTTTTTTTTAAAAATTAATTTTTTTACTTTATAAAGTATTTAAATTTACCAAGTAAAAATATATTTTTTTAAATATACTTTTTTTTTAAATTTGATTTTTTTTTTAAAAATTAACTTTTAAAAAAAATTACATTTTATAAAAAAATTTACTTTTTTTTAAAAATTTTACTTTTTAAAAAAAATTTACTTTTAAATTTTTTTTTTACTTTTTAAAAAAAATTACTTTTTATAAATTTACTTTTTTTTAAAAAGATTTGCTTTTTAAAAAAATTTTACATTATAAAAGTTTTTAAAAAAATTTTACATTATAAAAGTTTTTAAAAAAATTTAAAAGTTTAAAAAAAGTAAAAGTTTAAACATTCCTTATACCAAGGAATTAAACATTCCTTATGCAAAGTAATGAAATGTTTAATTCCTTAGTATAAGGAATGTTTAAGATTCCATCACTTCCAATTCCATTCATATTTCAACCAAACACGATTTGGAATTTGAATCTAATTCTAATTCCTTAAGAATCCTGAAGAATCTTTGAACCAAACGGGCCCTAAGTCTCAATCTGTTTCAGCTTATTTTTGTTTCTAATTGTTTTTTGTAGTCTTTAAGTCCAAATAGTTTTAGCTAGTTATATTAAAGTTTAAAAAAACCAATATGACAGTTTGGTTAAGCTTTTTCCTAGCTTATTTTTAAGTTTTATTAAAAGTTGTTTTATTAAATTAGCTTATTTTTACTTATAGTTTAGCTTTTTCAAAAAGAAAATTAAAAAAAAATGTTTTCACTAAAAAGGAAGTCATAGGTTTCGAACCTGTGACCTCCCCCTTAACAGCCCAACACTTTAACACACACTCTCATTACCAACTCACCCTTGGGTCTTTTTCATTATACCTTCATACCATTTTTCTTTTAACCTATTTTTAAGTTTAAGCTTTCAGCCCTTTTGGGCTTATTTCAGCTTATTGAGATAAGCTGGTTGACTCATTTTATTTTTCTTGGATTCTAAATAGTTAAAGTTACTTTCGTGATTTTCCAGGAATTTTCTAATTAATTAGTTTACTTTTTTTAATATTTAATTTAGATTAAATCTGTTTTTAATTCATAAAAAATAAATAAAAGTAAAAAAAATATAATTCTTTTTTCTAAAATTATTTTTTATCATTTAGGACTGTTAGAAATTTAATTTGCAATTTTACGGTTAAAATTTGATAATTTAGGTTTATATGTCGCGTTTTTAAATTCCCGCTAGCGTTTTCGTGCTTAATTCGTAATTGCTTTATTTGTTGCTTGCCTTTATTTGCTTTTGCATTTCATTATTAGAAATAAAATCCAAAATCAAATCTTGACTATTCAAATCACGCGATCACGAACTTAAACGAGATTCTTAATTCACGCTTCGTCGGGATACGACTCTGGAAGATTTGGTCATCACTTTTCCTAAAGTGATTTTCATTTCTTAACAGAATACTATTCTTATATTATTTGATAATAGGTATTTTAGTTATATATACATATATAAATTATATATTATATATACTATTTTGCCCGTATTATAGGGCAAAGAAGGTTCACGTTTGAGTGGTTTGGTAAAGATTTCGACGATGTTGTCTTTCGATGAAACTTTTTCGATGAAGATATTTCCTTTTGGACATTGTTGTGAAGGAAATGATGACGAATTTTGATGAGTTTTCTATCCTAAGATTGATGGATAATGTTTGATCCTCATTGTGTATGGGGTAAGCATGACGATAAACCATAGTGACATTCCTAAGGGGATGGAAAGGACTAACGGAAGTGAAAGTACTTAGTCTTAAGGTGTATATGTTAAAGAGGCTACGAATCACTTATGTAGAAACTCGTAAGACCTTTGTCACACGATGGTTGATGTAAGCTTTTAGCTTTAGGAAGAGCATTTTAACATAAGTTGTTAAAAAGCTTGAATATGAATTTTCGGATATGACCTTTAACGTTTGCGATCGCAAGTTAAAGATACTTGAATATTTCAGATGACATATTTAAGTTGTCAAACCTACTTGGATGAGTGTTAGACATGTATCTAACTTTTCCTTGACGAAAGAGTGGATTATTTGGAAGAAGGAGAGATGATGATTAAGGGAATGTGTGGGTGAAGACTCTAGGAGATGTAAGACCATATTACGACTCTTTTGACTTTTTATATTTGTGACACAGACGCGAAGAAAAATATTCTAGTGTAAGAAAATATATACCTAGATGCATAATACATATAGATATAGGCATATAAGTTTATCTAAGCATGCATCGACACAATAATCAACGAGATTAATTTGTAAGACTCTATGGCATTTAAACGTTAATTGTCATATATTAAGTTAATATAATGTAGGTGTACAATTAACACGTAAGTCATGTAAAATGACGCATACAAAACATGATAATTTTAAATGTAATCGTCATGTAAAACATGTTAGCATTTAGCATTTAGGAGCATGTGTTATTTAGCTAAACTAAGAAATATTTTATCTAAATTTCTAGAATAAGACAAATGTCTTTATAGTGGACATGCATTTAATAACTAATCAATTAAACATTGAGCATCAAGATCATGAAGACATATAATTGCATTACATGGGAACAAGTAATCATCTTGAAACATTAAAGCACATATGTGAGGTGCATTATGTCTAGATTGACTAAAAAAGCCTAATTTCTATGTGCTTAGTGTGTACTTGATATGTGTTTAATCACATATCACTTTTCTTTATAAAAACGAGCTTAAATAACCAAAAACAAATGGAAAATACATGGTATATGTCTGTTTTGTTAATTGTGTTGTGCAGGTAACATATATTCACAAAAAGAAAAAAACAAAGCCAAAAAGGACAAAACCGAGCACGGGATTAGAATAGAGTAAGAAAACGAAGCCGAGGACGTATTTATCTTTAATGAGCCAACCCGTACCCATTCTGTGGGCCGGGTCAGCCCATTAACACTTGAATTATACTAACCCTTGTCCAAAATATAAGCTTAATATAAATTCCAAGTCCAAATTCCAAATCCAATCAAAACCAGTCCAAGCACAAATGATAAAAGCCCAAACCACAAACCCGGATCCAAGACAAACATATATCACAGTTACTGCTTACCTTCCCTCCTATTTTTACTCTGCAACGAAGAAAGAGTACGGGTAAATCCACTCTCCACACGAATCTCTTCTAGAAGACCTACATGGCTGCGTGTTACATCATCCCTGACACCTTGGCAATCCCAAGGATTCCCATTGGCTGAATAGACGTGGAGGATGATCTAAGGGCTCAAAATGACGATTTGGAGTTTGTTATTAATCAAGGGCTTGGATTAGAAAATGGGTGACGTTTCTATCTCTTAGAAGCTTTTCTCCTCAGCTATAAATACCCCAAGGAATTCACACAGTAGATATCTAGTCTTAGTGTAGTTTTAGCTTAAATTTATGCTTAATGTATTTTGCTTAATGTAATCTCATTTTTAATAGCTTGTAAACTCTTAATAATCAATAAAAGTTCAGTTACCTTTTCATTTTGTGTTGAATTATTGTTTTACTTTTATGCAATTTGTTTAAAATGTGTTTGGATTTTACTTAAATAAGTAATAAGCTCTTATTACCTTAAAAATCTAATTCTTATTCAGTTAAGCTTGCTTATAGCTTAACTGAATAAGCTTTGTCACTTAAATCACCTCACAAAAGTCAACTTAAGCTTAATATGGATGATAAGCCAGAAATGGTAGGGCTTATAGGACTTTACCAGCTTATGTAAATAAGCTGGAGCTTGTAGATTGAGTTCTTAAGAGTAGTTTAAGTCCTTTTTTTGAGGAAAGGACAAGTATGTTTACTTTTTCCTTTATAGCTTATCAAACTACTTATTCTATGCTTATAAATGTTGCTTATGTGCTTATTCTGTCTTATAGTAGCTTATTATGTCTAGTTCATAGCTTAGAATTAGTTTGATTTAAGTTTTATGTGATCTGTCCATGCTAGATTTAAAACTGCTCATATAGAAGTTAGTTTAGCTTATTAACCAGTGCTTAATTCTCTAAGGGTTTTGCTAATTTGTCCTTATTAATCATAAAGCTTAATTTGTTTTCATAATTTGAGGGTTATTAAGGTGTGTTTTAGCTTAAAAAGGATTTTTAAGTTTTAAAGGGGTGTTTGGATTAAGCAGCATTAACTTGGTAAAATTAAATGTAGTTTGTTTTTAGTTGTTTTATTAGTTTTCATAAGGTCTAATTAAGTCTAAATACTAGTTTTCAAATGCTTAAAATAAGTTTTGTTAAGTTTTGTAGTTTGCTTTATCAAATCTCAAGTTTGCTAGTTCAAAAGTTGTTCTAAACTGCTTATTAGCTGAATTTATAAAAAGAATGCTTATGGTGTAGTTTTTGTGATTATAACTAGTCTCATTTGAATCATATTTCATCTGTTTTGAGTCATTATTAGTCTTTGGAAAACCCTTTTAGAGTATTTTAGACAAAAATTAGTCAAGTAGTGTTAGTTCTTAAGATTCTAGATTTACATATCAATTGAGGGTATAATCTAGCTTAACTTTGGTTAAATTTGATTGCATTTAGCTTTATATGGTCTGTTGTCAATCTGTTTTGAGTTTCAAGTTTGTCAAAAATAGTTTTTGAGTCTTAATTTTAAGCTGAAAGTTGTCATTTCATCTTTAAATAAATCCAAAAGCAAGTAGAGTAAACTGTCATTTGCATTATGACTTTTCTAGATTAATTCCTAAACTATTTTTCTTAAGTCTAGCTTATTTGTGTTATTAGAGTCTAGTCCTAAATCTGTTTTCAACTTTTAGCTTATTCCTATTGCTTAGTAGTTCATAATCTTAGCTTAAAAATGTGGTAATAGTCCTTAAAATTCCTTTTTGAGTTAAACTGTCTAAGTAAGTCTAGTTATTTTTCAGCTTATTTTAATTGCTTATTTTTAGTCCTTGGTGCTTAAAGAGTCTAGGTTAGGGTTTGTTTTAGCTTTTTGGTCTTCAATTTAGTTTATTGGTCTATTTAGTGCTTATTAAATCCAAATAGTCTTAGCTAAAAATCAAATAAGTTTTAACTAGCAAATGTCACATTTGTTTAACCTTTTTCTAGCTTATTAATAAGTTCTAGCTTTAAGTCCTTTATTAATATTGCTTATTTTTGCTTAATCTTTAGTTGTTTCAAAAAGAAAAATAAAAAAAATGTTTTTACAAAAAGGTAGGTCACAGGACTCGAACCTGTGGCCTTCTCTTCACCAGACACACACCTTAACATTGCGCCCTTGGTTCTTTTTTGTTTAGGTCTACTTACATTTAATTCTTAAGCATAGTTAGTTTTTAAGCTTAATCAGCTTATTTCAATTTTCCCAGCTTATTGGTTGAAGCTTTTTGTGTTGTTTTTCTTTGTAAACCTCAAAAATAGTGTCTAGTATTTTAAGTAATTTTCTCATAATTTTAGGATTAAGTTTGGTATTTTTAATATAATTTTTAGTTTCGTTGTGGTATAAAAATCATTTTAAATAGTTTAAAAAGATAAAAAAAATATTTTCTGTCATTTAAAAAATAGTTTTATGCATTTTAGTTTAAGAAATTTACATTTTGAGTTTTAAAAGTTTTATTTTGTCTTATTTGGTTAATTAGTTTATTTTAAATTGTTAATTGCTTTAAATGTCTTAAGGATTTTTAAATTGCCTTAATTCCTAGATTAACGTGCCTTTATATGCTTTTCTTTTGCGTTATTGGATTTAGAATTCAAAATCTAAAATATCGAACATTCAGGCACCCGATCACGAACCGAAATAAGAGTCTCAATATTCACACTTCGTTGGGAAAACTACTCGGGAACGATTTGAACTTTATCCTTTCCTAAGGATAATTTTCTCATCAATACTTACCGAAAATATATTTTATTAGTGATTAGCTTATTACTCTTCCCCAAGAGTAATTTTCCTATTTACTTATACTATATATATACTAGAATAAACGTGAGAATCAATTTTTGGCGCCGCTGCCGGGGAAGTGTGAAACGATTATCACGTTGAAGTTTGAAGATTAGTGCATTGAAGACCCTTCCCCGTGAAGTTATCATTTTTTGTGAATATATATTTAGCGAGATTGTTTTAATCTTTTGTTCAAGATCAAAGTTGTTTTGGTTTGATACATATTGCTTGATTTAATGGATGTCTTATATTTAGTCATCTTACATGTGTAGTTGTCACATGTGATATTTAACGTGTTTGGTTTTTCAAAAGCCAAGAGATGTGCTTATTTGTGACAATGACAAATAGTTTATATTGAGAGATGTTTTTAAGAAATTCTCCTTTCATATTAATGTGAAAATGAATCTTATCAATATTATTTTATCTTATGAGTTTGTGATCTTTAAAATGATAGAATAATTGAAAAGAGACAATTTATTTTTTAAACAAATATTCTTTTCTAAAATTATTATTCTTAGTAATGCTATATACCCTAATTAAATAAGTATTTGAATAGAATGTATTTTTACTGTTTTATGCAAATGACACTTATTTTGATAGGTTATTTTTCAATCTAATAAATTATTTTATTTTTTTTTTTAAATTATATGTAGTGTATTTTCTTCTATACACAACCATTTATGCATGAAAAAAATAACATGCATATGAATATAATACCTTTATCAATCGTATTAATATACATATTTCATAAATTGTTATCCGCAAACATCATGGTTTAATCCTAGGTGAATAAACAAGAATATAATTCTTATTGAGAATTTAGTTAAAAAGTGAATTTTATTTTGAAGTTGTTGCATTAATGTTGTATGAGCAAAGATTTACATATGTTGTTAGTTTGCTTCGTGTTTGGTTTTCACAGAAATGACAACATTTACCAAGTGCATTGCAATGTAAATTGCTTGAATAATTCGAACGAAACAACCAATTCGTCAATCCTAATTAATTGTGTATTTTATGCATTAATTAAAACATCATTATATAATATTTGGAACACAACCATTACAAGTAGACTCAATATGAGACATCCATCAACACAATTTGTGTTATATGATCCGATGCATATTCTTTTCAACTAAAAAAAAATGATGTAATTATTTTCCATATCAATCAAGTGTTATTGAGTATGTAGACTCCAAGATGATATCTTTTTGTTATATTTTGATTTAATCTTGAACTAAACAAATAAGAATCTCGATTTCAATGTCTAACGCACGAAAACTTGTCAATATAGAATTCAATAAAATACAATCATAATTAAGAGATAATGAATTGATAATACCTCGCAATCATTTCTCTTGACCCGCACAGAACACATCATTTTAAAAGAAAATGATAATATATAAATAGTGTGTCCATAATTCCCAAGATTATTGTAAGGGTGAGGATTTGATGAATATAATAAGTTAATTTCTTATTCCAAGATTGTCGTAAGTTTTTACTTGTGCGAGAAAAAAAAAAAACAAATTGTTGTGTATGTATAATAATTCCCGCCACATAGTTTTTTTGACATTTTTAATGATATATAAATGAAGATTTTCCTAACCATTTATACAACACACATCTTTTTGTAAAATACTATATGTTAAAAAAAAAATTAGTGTGTTATATAAACCATAGCAAGCACAAGCAATTTTATTACGTTACTAATGTAATATACAAATCTTTTCATTTGTTTAACCAACTCAAGGTCAAACAAAGCAAGTTGTTTGAAAATATTTAATCCGTGTTGTGAAAATAGATAAATCGTTAGAAAATATATAGCTGACTAGTTTTAACACCATTTAATAAATACTTGACAAGTTATTGAACTCTTATCTAAGTATTTCCATACTCGAAAATATTTACAAATGTTTATTAACAATTGTAAATTAAATGATCAATCCTATATGGTAATGCAAGAAGAATTTTGGCAATCTAATGCAAGAACTCTAGCATAAATTCTATTAAGCATAACCGAAAAACCGGCTAACAAACAAATAGTGTACATGGCACATTTATATAGCAACGATCATTTAATAATTTCTACTAACAAACTTAAGACATAAGAAAATGCACATAATCATATAGCATAACACATAAAATGCTTGTCGTCGTTTTGTGTATTAGATACAACAATGTATACATAGCTCAGTATATTTATAAACAAATTAGTTTCCTTCCCATTTCAGAAATTAACCAATTTTAATATTTTTGAAAGGTTAATTACACCATTTTTCAAAGATATACCGACTAGAAATGTCCGAATCAAAAGGAAAAGATAAAATATAAGTATTACGTTAAAACAAGACTTAACGTTTTTAGACAATAATAAGTATTTTGCCTTTCTGACTAACTTAACGAAAATAAAAAACTTTGGAAGTATTTTTATATGTAAGTAGACTCATTATCTTCGAATAGTGGTGGCACACTTCTACAGACATACGGTTAATTTTTATATGAATTTTCGAAAGTTTCTGAAAACTACCGAACTAACCAACAGGTGGTCCTCTTAAATATTACGGGGGCCGCCTACACTTTTAAGGGGGTCGGCCCATCTGACACTCAAATTTGCCATTTTTTTCTTGTACAAAATTGTTTACTGACTTTGCAAGAAAGATGTAGAACCTACTGAGTTTGATACCGAACATATAACACTTATTTTAAGCATCATTTTTTTTTACCTCAAGCTAGTATAATTAGTGTATTTAACAACAAAACTAATACAAGTTAAGCAACAAAACACTTTTCATATTTAATCCCCCTTCATGGGCAATTTGATACATGGACCGTACTCAATTTTTAAAACCATTTGTTTTGAAAATTAGAGCGACGTGGCTCTTATACCAATTGTGGAAATCGTAGAGGGGGTGAATACGTTTTCATTTAAAAACTTAAAATATTTTGTATCAAGTTATCCATCAAGTTAGATGCAATATGATGAGTATGAATAATACATCTACATTCACTAGAACATGACATAACAATATAAACACAATCATAATGTTAACTTCTATCCATGACACAATCATCATCCAAACAATATAAGCAACAATCAACACACATATAGATCTAATGCAAATATAAATGTAAGGCGATAAGGTAAATAAAGATGTAAAGCGAAAAGTAAAAGAAAGTGCAAACCGAACGCGATGATTTATAGTGGTTCAGTCACGAAACACCTCTTCGCCCTACTCCACTCCCTGAGTACCCAACTTGAGAGTTACTTCACTAGTCAACAAGCTCCCTTTAGGCGAAGAAAACCGTACACGACTAAGCTTACACCGAATTCTGACACTAAGCCAAATGTCGAGTTCTAATCCTAGTTAGAACCAACCTATCACAACTAACCACACTACTTCACAACAATTCACAACTTCGCTTCACCACACAAATTTACTTCACCTCACGACTTCACTTCATTTCACGACTTCACTTCACTTCACAACTCCTCTACACTTTACAACTTCACTACACTTCACCTAGACACTAACAAGATCATCCATATCTGTCTAAACTTCCTATGATCACCACGATCTAACAACTATACACACCATGATCACCACGATCTAAATATTACAAAAGTTTGGAATACATGGACTCGATCTATACATTGTGAATGTAAGACATGTCACGAATGCACTAACTAACCTACATAACTTCGTATCTTAATGATAACGAAAGTTCTTCTCTTGCACTTGGAGGAATAAGTTTGAATCACTTAGAAACGAATGCTTAAGATTAAATGATCAAATGATTTAAAGGGGAGTATAACCTAATTTAGAACAGAAAGAAAGTGTGTGCAAAAGGTTAGAAAATCAGTGGGGAATAGTTTAGTATTTATAAGCAAACTGAGTTGCTTTTTTGTCTGGGCGGTCCCCTTAATTAGGGTGCCGGTCCCCTTAATAATTAAGGGGACCGCCCTTATAATTAAGGGGGCCGGCCAGACCAGACGCTCCCTTTTTTGTCTTTTCTGTGGGAGGTGTTTTCTGGAACATTTCTAGCCGTTTTTAGGTAGAAAATTTAAATTCAAAATATTTATTTTGAATAAAACATTTCTTTTAAATCTAAAAATGTTTTGTAAAAGTTATAAAAATGTTTGTGACATTTTTATAAAAAATGTGAGGTTGAATAAAAATTCCTTTGATCATAAAATGCATAAAGCATTTATTTATTCATACCTTAAGTGATTTACGTCGGGTGCAAATTTTGTTAAAGCAGACTTGAGACGTTGATAGATGTTGTCATATGAATGCATTGATGATTTGTGATCACGAGTAACTTAAGCACTTTACGTTATGTGTTATAAGTTATATGTTTGTCATCACAAAAACATGAAGAGGATGTATAGATTAAATATCATAATATTTCTACCAACAATAATATCCAGGAGGTAAATCCATATAAACATCTTCATGTAAATCACCATATAGAAAAGCATTGTTCACATCCAATTCAAACAAAGTCCAGTTAAAATGAACAGCAATACTAATAATACATCTAACAGTGTCCATTTTTACCACAGGACTAAAGGTCTCCTCATAGTCAATACGCTTCCTTTGACTATACCCTTTAGAAACCAATTTAGCTTTGTACCTTTTTATTTCTCCTGAACTTTTATACTCAATAAACAACCATTTACATCCAATAGTTTCCTATTAGCAAGTAAATCAATTAAGACCCAAGTATTCTTTCTAAACAATGCTTCCATTTCATTATTCATAGCTTGAACCTAATATTTATCAAGAGAAACCTCATGATAACTCTTGGGTTCACTAGACTTATTCAAGTTAGAAGCAAAACATAAGTTCACAATAAATAGTTTAGAGTAATTAACATGCTTCTCAATACCATACTTCTTATTACTTGGAACAACAAAATCATTGAACTTAGATGAAAGATTTCTAACTCTATAAGACTTCCTCACTGTTTGTGTCTCATCCCTAATATTAGTAACACTTTCAGACTTAACACCAGACCTAGAACCATTACTGTTTGTTTGACTACCCTTAGATATATCATTATTGTCATCTAATTAGGTTGCAAGAGTTGCTTCTTTATTGACAAGAAGGGGATTGTTATGAATATTAGAAGCCATCTCATTGTCATCCCCAGATGGTTCTCTCTCGTCATCATTAGGCTTTTTAAGTGTCTCATTATCTATATTATCAAAGAAATTTAACAAGTTTAACACTAACACATTTGGATTTTCAATTTTATCCTCTAAGGAATCAAACTTCATTTCAGAGGAAAAATGGTTCATAAAAAACAACATCTCTGGAAAAGAAAACAGATTTGTTTTCTGGACTATAAAATTTGTAAGCTTTTTTAACACTAGAAAATCCAGTAAGAATACATTTCTCAGACCTCGAACTGAACTTGTCATGATTGTTTAACACAATTGAATAACATAAACAACCAAAACACTTAATATGAGAGAGATTAGGTTCTTTTCCATATACTAAGTAGGGGATGATCCAGACAAGGAAGAGGATGGAAGCCTGTTAATAAGATAAACAGCGGTTAAAATACACTCAGACCACATATTAAAAGGGATCCCCCCCCCCCCTGTTGAAACATAAGACCCCTAGCAACATTCAACAAATGTCTATGTTTCCTTTGTGCTATACCATTTTGTTGAGGTGTGTGAGCACAAGATGTTTGATGAATAATACCATTTTCATTAAAAAAACACACCAAGTTTATTGTTCACAAATTCTATAGCATTGTCAGATCTGAAAATCTTTACACTTTTATTAAACTAAGTCTTTATCAACTGAACAAAACTTTTAATGTAAAAACCAACTTCATCTTTAGATTTAATCAAATAAGCCCACACATCTCTATTATAATAATCAACAATAGTTAAAAAGTACTTATAACCATCCCTATTAACAACCCTATAGGGTCTTCATAAATCCAAATGAATCAAATCACCAACAGGATCAGACTTATGGTCACTCAATAGAAAAGGATCTTTAGTCTGCTTGGCCTTATGACAGATGTCACAAGGAGAGATATGATTATCATTTCTCAAACTAATATACTTACTAAGGATAGACATAACCTGATCAGAGGGATGACCAAGTCTGCTATGCAAAAGTTGCATAGACACATGACACACAAAATCAAAATTAGATAGACCACACATAGACTAACCATTTTGATCCACATCAAACAAATAAAGTCCACCAGACTCACTACCAGTCCTTGTAGTTTTGACCTGATTCAAATCCTAAATATAACACTTATGTTCATCAAAACCAACAAATAGTTTACTATCTTTGATTAACTTGTGCACACACAAAACACTAACACAATATTTAGACACAACCAGCACATTAAACAACACCACATTAGTAGTTAACCATAAATTCCCAATAGCATTAATTTTAGCAACGATGCCATTAGGATGGCCAACGGTAAGATTAAGACTAGATATATCAAAAACACCAAACATATTTTTAGTAGATACAGTTAAGTGTTGGTTTACCCTAGAATCAATAATTCACCCTACAGACAAATTATATATATAAGAACAAGTCTAAGCACAAAAGATTTTTTCAAAATGAATAAAAATTAAATTTCCATTGAAAAAAGTAGGTCTTATACCTACCATATTGGCATTAGCACTTTCAGAAGGTTTTCATTGATAAAAGAGATAATTTTCATCATTTGATCTTTGGTAAAAGGAGTGTCAAAGCTGGTAGACCCAATGGAAGTAAAAGCACCCCTTTGTACATCTACACTTCCATTAAAAGGTTTACCATTAGAATTACCTCATGCCTTACTAAAATAGGATTTCTTTTAAAACCATCATGATATCTAATAATTTCATAATACCTTTCAATAGTGTGACCAATTAAACCATAGTGTTTACACAATAGGTTAGGATTAGGACCTCTATTAGCAGTATTGTTGTCACCTCTTTTGAAATTATTAGACTTCACAACAAATGCAGCAGGTTGCACTTTACCCCCAGAACCAGACCCAAATCCAGGATGAAGTCCCCTATGAGACTCCTCTTTGGATACCACATTAAAAGCCTCTTTAACATCAGGTAAGGGGTCTCTAGCAAGAATATTACCTCTAGTATTTTGATACACGTCATTTAAGCCCATAAGAAATTACATAAGTCTAATCAATTGATTATGCTTTAGGACCTCTTCATGAGCAGCACAAATATAAGTAGGAAGAAAAGTCAAAGTATCAAATTCTCTCCATAAAGAATTCAACTTATGATAATACTTAGGAATAGATAATTTACATTGTTTCAAACCATTAATTCTTTGAATCACATTAAAGATCACAGGGCCATCCATTTTATCATAAGTCTCTTGTAATTCTTCCCAAACATTAGAAGCAAACCAAGATACAATTCAAGGGACAATGAACTAAGAATGCAACCTAGGACAATAGCATTGCATATTTCCCATTGCTAGGCAAGAACAACAATTAGCAGGTTTAACACATGTTCCATTAATAAAACCCAATTTATTTTTACCAGTTAAAGCAATTTTCATAACATTAGACCATATTTTGTAATTTTAGTACCAGTCAACTTAATACTCACAATAGGAACATTAAAATGATCATTGTTTTGAAAAAATAAAGGATTTCCAGCATCCAAACCATTAATCAAGACTTCAGCCATAATAACAAACAATAAGAATCAACAAGATAGGTAAATAATAGAATAACACAAAGCAGCAAAGATCAGACATGCAAATAACCCACAGAGCCACACAAGAGCAACAAACTAAAAACAAAACAAGAGAAAGGGAAGAACGTAGTTTTCAGGCTTCCTTGCCACTTACGGTGGTAGGTCAATGGCTGAACCAAACACAACAAAACTAAACCCCCTTCTTTTTTATTCACTTAGTCAAGAAGAAAGAGAATCAAATGAATAACAAACTAAAAAGAGAGAAGAGATGTGTTAAAGAGCTTGCAACAGCAAAAGATCAGCGGAAGACTTATATCCGCCTTATTCTTGATTCACTTAGTCAAGAAGAATGAGAATACCCTAGAATCAGTTATCAACCACCAAGAATCAAAAAACCCCCAAATTAGAAAAATTAGGATTTTTAAGAAAACCCTAATTTATCAATTTGAGCAATTAACCACCACCAAAACTTAATGAACCCTTCACAAACCAAGATCCAACCACCAGAACACCAAATCCACCAACAAAATCAAGAACCCCCAAATTTGATCAAACCCTAATTTTTACAAACGATCAAGAACCAACAATCAATGTGATTAAGGCTCTGATACCATGTAACAACTATCAATCTAATCAAATAACACCCATATATGCACTCAGCCAACCTTCCCACGTGCTTATTTTCTTATTAACAAAATCAACAAATAAGTCTACAATTGTATGCTTATCAACAATACAAAAGAAATAGTGTTGTCCTTCTAATGGATGCAGCACATCTAATACAAGATCACTCTTACAAATGTCCTCAATGCAACACTCAATCAAAAACCTAACTAGTCACAAGAACAGTTGATCAAGATGATCAATAACAAAGACTGAATACAAAGACTAGAATGAGAAAGATATAAGTTTAAGAGCAAAAACGAATCAAAACTTGTAACCCTAGAATGAGTTGATGGTTAGCTTATATAGGCAACTACAATTCCCAATTGGCAACTTCAGCCCCTGCAAAATAGAACACAACCAAACTAGCATAAACTATTAGGAGTTAGGATAAATATCAATAACAGACCCTCAATTATGAGGTTGACCGAGTCAACACACATATTTCAACACAAATAAATACACGAGATTATAACTATAGTAACAATTCATGTAAAACATTATTTTGTATATTATTGTACTATTTAAAAATTACACGTATGCTTATACTAGAGTTATAAAAACACCTTTTATATGGGGTTATATAATGCTAGGTTTATAAATATTTTGTTTATTTTTTTTTACTTTAAGTAAGATATATTAAAATACTTTACAATAAAACAAAATTATATTTACCAGTTATTATACTAAAATGAATATAAAAACTGTGTGTTTGTTATCTATAAAAATATTTGATATAATGTTTAAAATTTTTTATTTTTGGGGATTGGGGGGGGGGTGGGGGACCCCCCACCAAATATAACTATTGAATTACTATTGTGTGTTGTGTTGTATACTATCATATATATAAATATATATATATATATATATATATATATATATATATATATATATATAAGTTATGTGTTCACCTAACTTTTAACTTTTATAGTACAGATCATTTAATTTTTGAAAGGAACGCATGTTTTAGTTCTAACATATTTTAGTACTCTCTCCGTCTCAAATTAATAGTCCACATTTTCTTTTTGGGATTTTCTAATTTAATTGTTCACTACTAAAATTAGATAGGGAAGTTTGATCAAGTTTACCTATATTACCCTTCTTTGAAATTATTATTACAAACTTTAAAAAAGACTTTAATTAATTAGCTAAGGGTAAAAATGTCATTCTGCTAAAAAGTAAGAAAAAGAAAGCAGTGATAAATGCATTTTTTTTAAATTTTGTATTTTTTGTCGGTGAACAATAATTTTGGAACGGGGGAGTAATATAAATGGAAAAATAGACGTGATATACTAATACATGCATCCTCAATCTAGATGTGATTTTATTTTAGTAAGAATGCCGTAGAAGTCTGTAAATTTAATTTCACGTCTAGTTTCTATATGTATCACTTTAGTACGTTAAATTTGAGGTTTTCTGACTTGTGTTATAAGGCATGGTTTTAAAAATATAAATTGAACATACTTTTCTCTGAAAATGAATCAATTCTCATGTAAAACATTTTTGAACTTGATAAATAAAGAAACTTTAAAAAATAATAATATCAACATACGTTTAAATATGGTGATATTAGTTATTATGACACATTGTATAAAATCCCAAATCCCAAATAATTATCAGTGTAGATTTAGCCAAATTGGTATAAGGAACAAATACATAAATATTTTGTATACGTCACGAAAATGAGAAGTATAGAAATAAGAGCGTTAGGTGTAGTAACGCCGGCAACGGCGTTGGCCGGCGTTACTACACCGTTGTCCGGCGTTGGCCGGCCAACGCGCGTTGGGGGTTTTTTAAAAAAAAATCATTTTACCCCCTGAAACGGTTTGTTTATATTTTATCTTTTCCCCCCCAATTTTGAAAAGTTTTATTTTACCTCCCAACGGCTAGTTTTTTTTTTTTAATTAAATTTTTTTCAATTTACCCTCTAAAACGACTGAATTTAAAAAAAAAATCCATTTTACCCCCCTCACTCAACTCACTATATATACAACACATTACCAAATACAATTTACACAATACAAATACACCAACTCTTCAAATACAAATACCATCTTTTTAGCAATAAAACAAATTGTCTGAATTTTCCCAACAAACGTTTTTTATAATCACTCCTCAACCGGGTTCGATGACGCCGGAACAGTTTCAACGACAATAAACAACAAGAACAACAACAAGCTTTTATTTCCGATGGCAACCAATCACAAGTCCCTAAACCGTGAATTCCAAGATCTACAAACACAACCCACCATCATTCAACTCAGAACTTCCCAACACTCTACTCACCTCAAAAAGTTCATTCGTTAAAAAAAGGCGGACCGTAAAGAAAAAAATTTCAAAAATGAGGGAAAATGTTGAAGACGAGCCCCAAGAGCCGGTAGCAGTGGGACCGTTTGCTACCGGTCGAAGAAGAATTGCTTGCAACATTTACGATGCCGTTTCGGAAGATAATAATGTTCGGAACAGGTTCACAAAAAAGGCCCCCATGAAACGTTTTGGTATCGGGTTTTGAACGATACAATTCGAAAATTATCAAAAACTAACAATTTCAAAAACGTACAAAGGATATGTTGACTAGCAAATGACATACGTTGAATGCCAATTGCCAAAAGTTCAACGCCGCGTACAAACGGGCCAAACGTTTGGGGAAAAGTGGCGAAAACGATGTGGATTATTTGAAACGGGCTCAAAGTATTTACCGTGACGAGCATAAAGGGGTCGCGTTTTCTCAAGAAGATGCTTGGGCCGTTTTGAGATTCCACCCGAAATGGGACGCACCCGAACAAGTTGACTTAACCGGAGACGTCCCCGGGGCTACCCAAGAGGATCTATTCGGTCACGATGCACGACCACGTCCGGCCGGCAAACCACGGCCCGCCAAGAAAACCAAATCCGACGCCACGGCGAGCACCGGTGGAAGTAGCGCGTCAACCCAATTCGGGGAGTTAATGGAGCAGGAGCTTCGTCTGAAACGGGAAGCCGCCGAAAGGGCTTTCGAAGCTCAAGCCGAAAAAGACCGCACACTAATGCGGTTGGAGGAGTTGAGGTATCTAGCAACTAGCACCAAGGATTTGGACGACGACGACGCCTATTGGATCAAGAAGCAAAAACAATTAATCAAAAACAAAATGAGAAATGATTTGGGCGACGAGGACGACGAAGACGAAGACGAAGACGAGTAATTTTTTTTTCGTAATGTTTTTTTTTCGTAATGTTTTTTTTTATTTCGTAATGTTTTTTTATTTCGTAATGTTTTTTTTTAATTTCGTAATGTGTTTTTTTTATGTAATTTGTATGTTTAATTATGAATGAAATGGTTAGTTTGTTAAAATAATGAAATAATTGTCTGGGGGGTTTTATGAAAATAAAGAGTTGAGTGGTGTTATTTGGTGTTATGATTAGGGGGTGGTGTTGGTGTTGGTGTTATGCTGATGTGGCGCTGACGTGACAGTCAAAAAATGATGTTATGGTGTTACTACACGTGAGGCTCTAACAACGATCACATATTTCAAATGCATTACAAAAGTAAATGTATTTTCCTTCTAAGTTTTTTTCATCATTTTAAATGTGTGGATATTAATTATTGGTCACTCAATAAATGAGTGTCACATATGAAAAACTAAAACCGTAAATTTTGGCGGCATTATAATTCTTGGTACACTATCACATGGCTAAACTATAAAATTATCATGTGTGTGATTCTATTAAAGGGCTTGAAAGATTAACAACCTCAATTACAAGTAGTGACCCTTCAAGCTGATTTTTTCATTATAATTTGTTCAATACCATCAGTTCATTACACCAAAAAATATGCTATTATCAGCTCATCCCCTATAAGGTATGATCTTCCGATTCCAAGTCAAAAACGCACAAGGGACAAAGAACCGAAATTAAATGGATGTCCCGTACGTCTATCAACCTTGCACCTTGTTTGAATAGGTGAACATCCAAGTTTAGAAAACATCCATTTATGAATTACGACCACATGATGCAAATAAATCCAGCAGTTGCCGTTTTCGGATCCAACATGTGTATCTCGTACGTAGTAGATAAAACTGCCCTATTAAAGAACTCAAGCATAAAATAAGTTAGTTGAAGGTATAATATAATGAAGTGTCAAGGTCAAGTCCAATATCTAGAAGATTACATCACATAATACGTATGCTTACTTTTGATTAAATTTTGTGTCGTACTTACGTATGCCAAAACAAATCCTTGAATTAAATGTTTATATTAAAACCATTCCAAGTACTACAAAAAGATTACGAAAGACACCAAGTGATACGTGATAGTTTATATAACCAACTATTTTGTCCATAACAAGAATAAAGGAAATAGGGCCATAGGCCCATTTATTAATGGTTCTCATACACATTACTTTAGTCATTTACATATTATATTAGGTTTTCACTTGTTTTCAAATCAATTATTCTACTCAAAATTATAAAGTTATCTTTTCTGAGTTATATCTTTTGTTTTAACTTTTACCAAAAGTGAATAAAGTGCTTTGCTGTCGTAAATTTGTGAGTGTGATTGCTTTAGAGAGCTCGGTGAGCTAATTCCATTGGTATATTTCTGATACCAATGGCGTCGTCATTGACGTCATACCTCACCGGCTCATTATGCCATTAGTCCCAATGCCATCCCCCTAACATTGTGCCATTCGTTTTTTTTATTGTGAGTGTGTGGGGTTTTTGTAGGACTCATATGTACGAATTACATGTTATTAGTATTTTTGTTGAGGATGAGGTTTTAGTTATTGGCGTGTTATTGAGAGGGGATGAGATGACGCTGAAATGACAGACAAATAACGTGATCATTGTGTTGGAATTTAACAATCAAGTTAACCATTAACTCATACGAGTACGCAGCGGATATGGATCTAGTCTAGTACAATAATTAACAATCGAACTGCTAGGCGTTCTTGCCAGATAATTATCATATAAAGTTTGAACAAGTTTCACTTTTCATTCGAAAATGATGAGATTACACGTACATATAATTTCTTCGACTTCTGTTACAACGTAATTATTTATCTTTAACGCCTAGCTTCTTAAAACGTTGCTAATATACATTTTTCCGTTCAAAAATAGTATAAAGAAATATGTAATGAACATCCAGACACTAAAGATAAAACATGTATGTCTTCATTTGAGACCATAAAAAATAAAGATACACAGAGACATAGGAACAATGAGACAATGTATTAGAACAATGGCTCATTGGGTTCAATGGATGACGAAAATTGCACCCACGCACATTCAAACAAGCAAACACTATCTTAGATTTTTTATGTATATCATATGTTGGAATAACTTCGTCAACAAACCCGAAAAGTTGAACACGGCTTGATGTTAATCGCACAAGAACAAGAACCCAAGTCAATCGACTTGTAGAAGAATAGAAGAAACGAAACCCACAAGGTATAACCGAATGATTATATCGTATTACCACAAAACCTCAATCGGTTTACAAGAAAGAATAGAAACATGCGTGTATTTTGAGACCCTCACCCCCACCTCTATTTACAGGGGTGAGGGGGAACCGACTAAACATTCTGTCAACTCAAAACATTCCTAACAAAGCTAGAAAACTACACTTAACTACCATCTACTTAATCGACTTAACATAATCTAACTAGACTTGACAATAAAACTAACAATTTCCACCTTAGTGACAAGACTAGTTAATCCCGACACCAAGTATCTCCATGCAATACTTGAACTTCGAACCTGGAACCACCTTTGTGAAAACGCCAGCTGCATTATCTTCCGTGCCTATCTTTGCCACTTCAATCTTTCTAGATTCCACGATCTCCTTGATGAAGTGATACCTCGCGTTGATATGTTTCGTCCTCTCATAAAACATTGTATTTCTTGAGAGATGAATTGCATTTTGATTATCACAATTCACAACCACTGACCTTAGGTTTACTCCTAGCTCGATTAGTAAACCTTTAAGCTAAATGATTTCCTTAACAGCTTCCGTAAGCGCCATATACTCTACCTTTGTAGTAGATAACACAACAACATGCTGTAGAGTTGCTTTCCAACTCACAACACAGCTATGTACCATAAACACGTACCCGATTATCGACCTACCCTTATCAGGGTATTTAGCATAATCTGCATCCACGAATCCGTTAACATCCACGTGTTTCCCTTGATCTCTACCATACACTAGACCAACATCAGCAGTGCCCTTCAAGTACTTCAAAATCCATTTCACTGCCTCTCAGTGGTTTTTACCTGGATTCACCAAATACCAGCTCACAATGCTAACAGCATACGCAATATCCGGTCTAGTGCATACCATCAAGTACATTAAACTACCTACAACATTCGCATATAGGACCTTACTGATTCTTTCTACATCCTAGTCATTCGACGGACAATCCTTCAAAGATACCTTGAAGTGTGCTCCCAATGGCACAGAGACCGACTTGCCATTATCCATTCTGTAGTTATTCAGAATTTTCT